>JAMKCH010042390.1:0-30621 GCA_023653785.1 Ophioderma brevispina | reverse complement strand
ACCCACCCACGCTTGCCTTAGATCCAATATATCGCGTGGGACAACACACACACACACATACACACCACACGCACGGACGAAGAGCATTTCTATAGTCCCCCCTTCGCCAACAACAGTTGGCGGGGGACCAACAATATTAACCCTTTGATAATCCATATCTACGGCACCATGCCACACAATTTGGCTTACATCGACTACGGCGTGCGGAAGTTTAGTCTGTGTCACATACGCCGAAAAATATTATCTCAAATTAGTATTCTACTTAGCTGCGCTCATAGAGTACGTTATCAGATCCGTCATAGCGAAACGGTAAAGAACTATGATTTCTACCCTATGCAGAAATTAAGAATAGTTATCTACACTGACTTCGAAATATTTTGAAGGGTCTGTATTTACATGTTATGACCAAAGATTAACCTTTATGTCGCTTTCAGGTGGTATTGTCGTGTACATAAAACATGTTTTAGAATGGTGTCACAAGAATTAATATTGGATTATTGATCAGCTCTATTTCTTTTATTGGATAGAACGTTTTTTGGTTTTCCCAAATATATTATCATGAGTATCTATATATTAATAATACCGTGGTCGGTCCTGTCCGTGGATCGTTCTGTCTGACCGCGTCTATTTTCTCGAGACCGCGGTGGCATGGTTTCCTGAAACTTGGTGGGGTGGAGTGCCCTTGACCTTCAGAGACGAGTTTGTAATTGGTTAGTGGGATCAAAGGTCCATCGGGGGTCAATTCAAGGTCAATGAGGTGCAAAATGGTAAATGGTTGGTGTATGGACATGAACTATGGTGGAGTTGCATTGTTGATAGCTGGGGGTTCATTCAAGCCAGTGATCGCGAAACCCAGGTGATCGTACGAAAACCCGGGGACCGCCTAGTTGAATATATTCCTGATGAGCATCTAATGCATATCGCTTATTTCAGATAGTCATCCGAGGTGAGATGCTTCATGAAACTGTTTGAAATTGAAAAGATAAACATTATTTTTATTTTTTGCTGATATTTTTATGTTTTTTTTAAGGCCCCCCCAAAAAAAGAGTCTGGCGCCGCCATCTGCTATCCCTAAAACTTGGGGCAAGTCTATTATTGTATAACCACGCCGTTAAGAAAGGAGTTCATCTAACGATGTCAGTAACTATTCGTGTAATTAATCATTGGATTAATGTTGGTAGTTAAAATCTTTTACCATTGAAAAGTGCCTTGAAGCCAAACGCGGCTTCCGTGAGGTACTCAACTATTTGATCATGTTTTTCCACCTCATTCAAATGTACAAAGACAGTTCGCTAGAGGCCGCAAATGGTTTTGTTTATTTGTTGACTTCGCTCGTGCTTTCGATTCTGTTCATATTGATAAATTACTTTTACGTTTATCCCAAGTCGGCATAAGTACTAAGTTCTATAAACTGGCAGTGGCGTAACAGGCGGGGGGGGGGGGGGGGGCAGGTTTTCCCCCTGACCTAACTTTGGCTGGGAAAAAAATTTGCCAAAATCATGCGAAATCAGCCGTTTTTAGCCTCTGACCGGGAAAAAATTGGCCTTGCTATTGGGACCCCCCGAGAGGGAAATTTCAAAAATGGGAATTTGCCCCCTCAGAGCAGGTAGGAGGGCGCCCGTTACACCACTGTAAACTTGTTGTCCTCTGATATGTAAACAAGTTAACAGCATCTGTCAAAGTTGGTTAAAATATACGGAGTATTTTTGTTGATATTGGTCTGAAACAAAGGGTGTATTTGGTGAGCCCAGGCATTTTTCTCAATTTTAATTACAGTGCTCTATGATATGCTTGAAAAATGATGGTGGAGAAGCTTTCGAATTCACCTGGAAAAGAAATCAGAACTTTATTTTTTTGCTGATATTGTGTCTTGTAACTTATTGCCGGAGTGTAATCTGATCTCCACAAGCATATTAATGTTCTTGAACGTTTCTGTGATGAATGGCGGTCTCTGTTGTAATACGCTGAAAACAAAAGCTCTTGTTTTCAGACGCCCCCCCCCCCCCCCCCCCCCTGGGGGTAAGATTGCACGAAGGGAAAATGTTTTTCAAGGGCAACAAATCCAAAATATCTAGAACTTTAAAAATTTAGGCATAAAATTTGCACCCGGAAAACATGGGGCAAGGCCACACGTACATTAGCCGCAGGGCCCGTTGCCAGGAATTTATGCGGGGGGGTGTGATTGCCAGCAGAGCGGACCTTTTGAGTACCAAAAGACCCAAACTTTTTCACCGTCGTCTCCAAATAATTTCGTAGCAGCGTTGAGAAAAACAACAGTTATAACAACGACAATCGTTAATGCGATGATAACAGCTGTTAGTCCTTCACAACCCTTACGACAAACTTTTAATTGACAAACACGGGACCTAAACATGAAAAGCGGACCTTCAACATCATAAAGCGGACTTGGTCATTTTGGGGGGGGGTGCGTCGCACCCCCCGACCCCCCCCGGCTACGGCATGATTAGCTGATCAAGCAAATAAAGCTGATCCAGCTTAGATCGATTTAGTATAAAGTCAATGGTTGCACTTCAAATCTTCTTTAAAATATTGATGCGGACTGTTTGTTGCGTACTCTGTATGGTTCGGAACTTGGGGAGTGGGGAAGTACGAAGTGATTGAACGGGTGCAGACAAGAGCTTGTAAAGTAGTCTTAGGTGTTAATCTTTCAACCCCAAATAGTGCCGCTAGAGATTGTGGAAGACCTGTCTTATATAGAAAAGATGTCGCCCAATGGATGGCAGTATTTCACATCACTCTGCACTTTTCACATTGATTTTGATGTTCACTTTGATTTGCATATTGTATTTTAAAAAGGCATTATATTTAATATTATAATTATTATTTTACATTGTAATGGTTGAACTTTAAAGGGGGATGGCCCGAATTAAGGATATGAAGTTTTCATCTTGATAGATTTGGACTTTCACTCCAAAAAACCCAGCAACATGTAAAGTTTATAGGGCCGTTCTTTCAATCCGTTTTGATACGGAGAGAGAGCTAAAACACGTGATTTTCAAGCCCCATAGAGTACTGTGTGGGAATTATATGGTCACCAAAATAGGGCACATTTTCGTTCATAACTTCCAAACCAAACATCCTTTGGCTCTAAGATTTCACAGGGTAAATAGAAAAATAGTTTAGCTTTCTTTCTGATACCAAAATGTTGACACTTCGGTTAACATCGGGGGGCTTCTGGGGACGAGGCTATTAGCGATCGGGCCATGGACCTTTAAGTTGTCTTGCACTTACTATATTTGTAATGTACATTTAAGTTTGTAGTTTTAAGACATTTTATTCTGTAAGCGCTCTGATCATTTTGGGAATGGCGCACTAAATGATGTATGTATGTATGCTGTGTTGTGTGTATGTAGGCATTGTATGTATGTATTAGTATACTCATCAATTAATTCGTTTGATGAAGTACTGGTTTGAGAATCTTAAGCGTGGCCGATCATAGATATCCTACATTAGCCATCAAAGCTACACAGTCTTGATATGAAAAATGGTTAAATAAAACAAACATGGGCTGGAGCTGTTAAGGAATGCTTTTCCTATGGTTTTGGATATGCGTGGTTAGCCCAAGGAGTTGGAAATCGCTGTGTTCCTAGAGTGTTTTAACAGAGAAGTTTTTGATTTTCGTCAGCAAACTGGGTACAGATTGGCTGCAAATGGTCGTCTACAATTTATCGTGAACTTTAAGACCGTGTGTACTCCCTCGAGTGTTACCGCTTGACATTTTAAAAGATCCTCGCTTTATTAACCATTCGCCGGCTTAGTGTTCTAGCAATTGTCTAAGAGTGGAAACCGGCAGGAGGGAAAATGTACCCTATGATGATCGTTATGTTTCTTTGTGAAAACGGTGAGTGAAGATTACATTCTTTTCTTTTTAAATGCATTTTCTTTCACGATATGAGAGTTAATTATTTTCCTTCAGTCACAATTTCCAACCAACCATGGAAAATTTTGTCATTGTATGACCTCATCAAATGAAACTCTTCTTAAGCTTCGTGCATTGCTACATATGTTTTATTATGCCTTTAAGACACAAAGGATAAATATTGATAATTTTCTGTAAATTTTGGATAATTACTATGTGTTTCTATTTTCAAGTAACGTAGATGAAAGCCTTTTGTTGTGATAAGGGCCGGTGGCCTATATCGACTTTTAATAAACTCTCCAATGGAGAGACTGACTGACCAAGAGAATAAGAAATATTTAAAAGTAAGAATCGTGTATTTCTGTAAACTCTCATTTTCTTTTTTCAAACGAGTCCATTGTAGCTGAGCCAACTTGCAATATTTGAATGACAGGTGATCGGGAAATGATTTTGATTGACATTGTCATTGTCGCCATTGTATGAAAATCCACAGCACCGGCAACGTCCGCTGTGCTGGATTACACCACATCAGCTCATGCCTATCCTTGAAACACAGATATTTACTTCGGATTCCAAAGAAAAATCGAAGAACCGTGTTAGAAATGTTTTGGTCTAAAATGGTTCCTTTTATACCACCTGAAACCGTTAGGCAGAAAAAAACTTCAACCGGGCACATATTTTTTGTTCTAAAACCTTATTATTAAAGCCGGATATCAAATTTCCACAGACGTCGACTAAGTTTAGTCTGTTGAAGAACTCTATTTGAATTGACAGTCATAACAATAGCTCAGCAGGACGCTGTTGGCTGCTGTGGAAAAGATCGATGCAATCTGTTGTCTGGCATGATGAGTCAGTCCTCTTTTGTTATAGGCATCAGTTTGGTCTTGTGTTTGTCGTCCAATCATGTCGTTTAAGGAGAGATAGCGGTGTGTTTTGAAGGAAAGACATTTATGAGCGATCTTCAATTAGGTTAATGCTGAAATGTTAATTGATTGTTTTAATCACGGATGCCTCCCATATGATAATTTTAACGTGCTAGCTTCAATTTGCTTAGAATCACCAAACTTTTAGAAATTTAGAAGCGAACCAAAAAGCGACTAAAAACCCTCCCCATCCCCAATACTTCGAATATGTTTTCAGTATATTGTTAAAAGTCATCTAATGTTAAGCGATGGCTCTATAGAATAGACAGAGGGATCTGAATTTTGCGTTTGGATTAGTAAACCTGTGAAACCATTGAAAACTGCATACAAATATGGAATTTTATCTAAATATCAATGCGATTTGCCATTTATTTCAACTAAGTTATGTAGCATATGGTAATATAACAATCCAATAAGATAATAAATTAGAAACATGATTTAATATTAACTTGAAGCACATATACATATTTTTTATTCTGAAATTGAACAAGGAAACTACATAACGCAGAGCGTGTAATGCCATGCTCTCATTCCAGAAGAGAAAAAAACGATCTCGGAGTCCTTCACGCAGTGCGTGGGGAAATACCAAGTACAGACAAGATGATGTTCATTGACTTTTCCCCTAAAAAAGTTATTCATTATTTGGAGTTTGCCCCACGCGCCGTAGGCGGTTTCTCTGTGGGCAGTGACGGGGGGTGAATAAGCAGGGGGAGGTATAAGGGGATAGGAAGCGAAGGAAAGGGGGAGTATCTACGGAGCAGCGGATGTGTTATTGGTCGGGGTGTGAGGGGGATGGGGCTGGAACGGGTGGGGACGGTAGAGAAGAGGGTCGCAGGGAAAAAAGGGTCGTGGAAAAGGACGAGTGGAACTCGGCGTCCGGGACGAAAGAGAGGATGAAGGGGGGGGGAAGAGGGGGGTGGGGAGGGAGGGGTAGCCTGGTGAGGGGGCAGAGGACGTAGAGGAGAGTGGAACCAATAACCCCACCTCTGCGTCTTGTCACGCAGTGCGTGGGGAACACACCACATAATGATTTTTATTTATTTTTTCCTGTTGACGTTCCCCCGCCAACTTTAGTTGGCAAATGGGACTATAGAAATCCCTGCGTCCGTGTGTGCGTGTTTCCCAGGCATATCTCTGGTCTAAGCACGTGTGGATGTCCATCTTCGCACATAGATACATCTCAATAGGCGTTGGGCTGGAATTAAAGTGGTGTCATGTGACTAAGATCCAAGGTCAAATATGGTCAAAAATAGGATATATTTTATAAAGCCTTGTAAACACTAGATCTTTTGATCTAATCAAGTATGGGTCCTCGTGAACCATAAGATGTCACCCAAGTCTACAGTGCTGAGTTCGGAGGGGGGCATTGGTAAGGTTCAAGGTCAAAGGTCCAATTAGGTCACCACTGGATTAATTGCTAATAAGCCTTGGCATTGGTGGCAGGATGCTTAAACTTCCTGGGTGTGGTCAACATTCAGTGCCTGAAAATGTGCAGGTCCTTTCAAGTTCTTGTGGGGGTCTTCAAGGTCAACGGGATAATATTGCTAGAACCCTTGCAATGGGGTAGGATGATTAAACTTGTGTTGGGTGTGGTCAACATTATAGTGCCAAAATTTTGAGGTCATTTCAAGGTCAAGTCGGGTCATTCAAGGTCAAACCACTAAGTAGTGGTCTGATGATGAAACTTGGTGGGATGGGTCAGCAGTCAGTGCCAAAAAAATTTTGAAAGTCATTATCAAGGTCAAGCGTGGTCATCCAAGGTCAAATCCATACACATGGTAGTAGGTCATGAAACTGATAGTGTAGTAAACGCATTCATGTGAAATTAACAAGTTAATACGCACCTCATAGTACTACCCCTATACCCTATAGGGGCTGTGGTTAATTTTTGGGTGTAACTTGGACTATACAGTGTACATTGTCCAAACTATACCTTATTTTTACTTGTATTTACATTACAAATAATATGAGTCCAATTTCCACTGAAATTGACGCGTTTTTTAGTATTTGAAAACCCCTGTAGAAGCTAAATTTAACCTTTGACCTACAATAACGTTTTCATGGGGGGTCAGCTTATCACTCCATAGGGTAGTCAGAGATAGCACACACAACATTTTTTTAAAACCTTGTGATCATCGAACATTTTGGTATGCAATTCAACAACATTGGACCACTTTTATTTTTTGAACCCTGTCTAAAATCTTTTGCGAGCCCCTAGCTCGCTAAGCTACCCCTACAGAATTGCCATCATACATTTTCGTGTATGTCATAGTAATGAGTAGCCCTGGTATAATGCCTCTTCCCCCCCACCCCCCCCCCCCCCCCCCCCCGGTGGTACCAAGCTACTTAGGATGTTCCTGGCTCATCCACTAAAGTATGTTTACACGAATCTTTGGGGAAAATTCCATATAGGCTGGGAACCCACTCGTCAAAAAGTCGCTTAGAAAAGGTTGGACCCGGCTCAGAAAAATATACGAGTTTTGACCTCAGATACGGTTTGTATATATCCTTCGATGCTTCAATAATTTGACCTGTTTTAAAATTATCTTTCTTGTACGGTGATATAACTTTGAGGGGTAAAAATATGCTTAATCGAAAAAGTAGAAAGAAAACGAATTTGGGGTAGGGGTATCAAATAGCAGATATCGGAGTTAATCTGTATATCATAAGCGATTAAGACTTTAATATATAAGAGTAATGGTGTTTAGAGTCTATCTTGTCGGAAAAAAAAAAGGCAAAATAAAATTTAAAAAAAATAGCCGGAAGAAATTAGGATAAATATCGAAATGACCTCTACAAAATAGGGTGCTTATTCTTCATAAAATTTTGACATTATTCAAGATTCATGTTCTTTACATCTGGTCTACTGGGATTTTATATTTAATATTGTGGTCTTTTGTTTATTTATCCATAAGCATAGTCCCCAATATAGACTATTTAATAGACTATTTTACATGTTTTCAAACCACGGTGGGGGGGGGGGGTCATGAAACCCTAATTAATATTATAACATATTGAAGATTTTCATATTGTTTTCCTTGTTATTGCGTAAGGTTGTGATACAAAAGTTTTGTCTATGCAGGATTACTTCATATTGCATTTGATTCGTAAAATTTTGAGATGCAGTTTAGGCAGCTAGGGTACGGAGAAAATAATCAAGGTTCAAGGAATTTGTTTCCCCCCGACCCCCCCCCCCGGAAATAAATAGCAACATACGCGAAATTGCTAGCGTTTAGGTGAAATTGTCAAATTATCAATATCATGTATGCGCGACAACGATCCGAATCTTTTAAGTTAATTGCGAAGCAGATCGCATATTGGTTTTTTAACACCATATATGATTTTGTGCTACAACATGAAGTTTTAGTAATAAGTTAGCAACAGGGAAGAACGAATGCGTAGTGATTATAACGTTGGTGAATTTCGATTGTCGTATTAGAAAATTATCTAACCTTGCATAACCATGCTTCTTTGCCCTATAGCAATGGTTCAATCCAATCAACGAGGCACATGTTTAACGTGTGATATTTCTGTATGATTTGAGGTTGGGCTGTAATTGATTCAAATTCGGACAATCGTACCTTACGTTTTCCTCTAATTTTGATGATGAAAGGATGATGTCATCAAGGAATTTATAAACACGATGATTGGTATTTGTTCCATAAATGACCTTTTAATTGGTGGATAGTTACATAATGGTACCGGATGTGCAGCATTGACATCTATTGACCCCTCCTATCTGGTTTAGGCCTATATTTTGCTTTAAGACTTTTAAAATTTATTACCGGTTTGGTTACATACAATCAAGTTTGTTTACATACATTAATAAGAAATACACCATTATCATTTAGGTCGCCTCAAATTGGCTGAGATAAATATCTCTCGATATTTCCAAATCACTAGGTTCTTTTAATAAATTTGAGTCCATAAGTACATCAATAGTATTTAGGTCGCCTCACATTAGCCAGTCTTGGTTATAGTCATTGGCAATGCAGCAAGAACCCCAGAAGTTCAAACTAGACCGTAAGAGGGTTTAGTGGCGACCATGGTTTCACTCGCCCCTTCAACATGGTGAACTTGAATCCGGTATTGGCTAAACTTCAACCAGGAAAAGCAGTAGGCCTTGATAACATCTCTACTGAGCAGCTGAAAATTTCGGCCCAGTAGAAAAGGAGTGGCTTCTTGAGCTTAAATTGCTGCTTTATTGCCACAGGTTCTCAAAGATCTGTATGGAAGCACATGTTTACGGCACTCCTAAACCCTGGGAAAGATCCATCCATCCCAAAGCTATCGACCAATATCACTCCTTAGCCCATACCTACAAGCTCTTTGCACTTCCTAGTGCACATCGTATCGCACCTGTGATAGACCGAACACCTCATACACAATGTTTATCACGATGCCTACTCCATAAATTCTGGAAAACACCAAGTGACATGTCCGCTGACTGAGCTTTCAAAGGATTGCTGGGCTAAAAGGATGTTATTTGTTCAGCTGGGAGCGATGAAGAGCCGATGGCATAGATTCAAGAATGGACTACCCACAAGGGAGCGTGCTTGCACCTCTCCTGTTCAACATCTAATACCAACGACCAACCAGGAGTGCAGAACCGTCTTTTTTATTTATGCATGACGATCTTGGAATCCGCACAAGATGCAGAATTCACAGTTGTTGAAGAGACTCTCCAAAGCTTTGAATGCACTCACTCCTTATTATGAGGAACACCACCTACGTGTCAAATCCATCAAATCACAGGTGTGTGCTTCCATCTACACAACCATGAAGCCAAACGTCCAATCTTAAAGTAACTGTCTGGAACACCCCTTGAGCACTGTGATAACCTGTCTACCTAGGAGTTACCTTGGACTCCTCTGTTCTTATAAACCACATCGAGTAGCCGAAGAGTAAAGGTATGTTTCACGCATAACATCTTGAACAACTCACTGGGCACAAGATGGGGTGCTCGCCAAATCCCCATAAGATCCGACGGCACTTGCCCTGTGCTACTCATTGCAGATTATGCTTGCCCTGTATGGAAAGTTCAACCCATGCCAAGAAGTTTGATTCAGTATTAAATCCTCCCGCCGGCTTATCACCACAGGAATCCTCCGTCCAACACCAACGGAAACTTACACATCCTAGGCAGGAATTGCCCCACCAACCCCCGTCGTAGTGTATCGAGCATGCCAGAGCGTAGCTGCATTATCTTAATGTGAAGCACCCTATTTCTGGACAGATCCCTGCTGCCATCGCACTAAATCCAAGAGAGAGTTTTCTTAAGCACAGTCCAACCCCTTGAAAAAATCTCTAAGAGCTTAAGAAGAGGCACCTTGTGGAAGAAACTCGCCATCAACCATAACATCTATTGATTGAACCCGGTGAGCATCTCATCATGGGCTGAGTGACGATTCATCAACAATTGAGCACCAGAACTGACCGATCTATAAGGTTTCCTTTGCAGAAGTTGGGAGCTACCTGTGGGAAGCAGATCAGGACCTACCTGTGGTTGTGGAACAGCACCACAGACAATGAACATCTCTTGGTTCTGCCCACGGCTGGGAGCAACATTCACCAACAAGGACCTTGCGAATCATGAAGCAGCCAGATGTTGCACCCATATCTGGCTGGATCATATTTGAGAATCACAGTGTTTGGGCACGATAAGAAGATCAATAAATATTTAAGTTGCCTCATACTTGGTGAAATACAACATCTTTTGAACACCTTTAAATCTTTTAGGTTGTATTCATGAATTTAAAACGAATTACATCAATAAACATTTAGGTAGTGTCGAATTGCAGATAAAGAATATAATACTTAAAATGAATTCAAGCAAAGGGAAAAGTGTTTCTTTTGAGTACTAGAGACAGAAGTTTCTTGTATAACGTTGGCGGTTTGTTTAACCCTCGTCCGATCGGGGGAAGGGGGTGCCACCCCCTAACGGATGATTCCCTGTCGCACAAAAGCGCCAGCGAATATGATCTAAAGCTGTTATGTAATTGTAAGTTCATCCTTTGCGGTCATTTTAGCGAAAACAAATTGGAGGTTCCACCTTAAGGGAGATCAGGGTATTCCGTCGAAGTCAGAAGGTAGGGGGTGGTTGCCACCTTCCTATATTTACTGTGTAAAATGCCAAAAAAATGGTACTTCTGTTACGTATGATGCTACTGTAAGCAAATACTGAAAGTATTTTTTTAGAGTAATAACATGTGTATGCTTACTTTGGCACCCATCAATGCCACATAAATACCAATTTTGCTTATATGAATGGCGAAAATGGTCAAAAATACCTTGATTTGGAGATTTGCTTACAAATAATGTTATAAATAAGCTCTCAGTTATGAAGTCACTATGACGTCATATTGTTAAAACTTGACATACCTATGTAACTACACACTGATACCAAACAAGATGATGTTTGTCCCTTTTAATTACGAACATAACAGGTGGATAGTAACCCCTCCCCACCCCCTTGGTGGTGAACGTAGTAGAAAAACCCTTGGTTGGACGAGGGTTAAACTCCAGGGGTCCGTTCCCGAATCTGAGTCGTAAACTATGTCATGCCTGAGTGGACCAATTTGTCGATGTCCAAAGCACTGTGTAACTGGTTTGAATAGGTCTGTTATGTTGGACATACGCATGAGTTACGCACGAGTTTGGGGAACGGGCCCCTGATGATTAAGGATTCTAATGCGAGAACTTTGTTATGATCTATGCACAGCGTCGCCCACATCACATACTATATTCTTATTTTATTCACTGAGAAATCGCGATTGAAAATCATTTATTTCTACCCGGAAGTGAGCATCAAAGAAACAAAAATGGTGGTTACCATTTAATTTGAAGACATCTTAGAAGTTTTAGATGTACGCATAAATTTAACCACAGCAATATAACCTCTAAGCTGACGTCTGAGTGTGAAAATCCAAAATACAACACAAATTACCTCATTTTCAATACAATGTAAATGGATTCTTAGGAACAATGGAAATACCAACAAATAAATATGTATGTGAATCTTAATTTTATATAGCATCGGCAAAATAGAACTGCGCCAAAATAGCAGCGCCAAAAATGTGTCGGTGAGCACCATCACCGGTGTTAGGGTATCCGTCAAAGTCAAGGGTATGTACGGGGTTTGCCACCAAGGTTATTTTATAGTATATTTTTGACAAATATTATGCACAGTATGGCTCAAAACTCTGTTTAAGTAAAACTAGTTCATTGCCATCATTTAGAGCTGAAACAGTATGAAAATCCGATATGCCTAGCTTTTTTGTAGCGCAAATTGGATTTTCGCCTATTTTAAATTTGGAAAATGCTATTTTGCCGGCTCGCGGATTTATGACGTCATTGTGACCTATACTAGGTATGTTGATACTTATTTTGTTGTCAAAAGAGGAGGACCATATATACAGCTATCCACTGCTATCAATAATAAGTAAGCATTGGGGGCTGATAACGAATTTTGGGCGGGGGGTGGGTTTTGGGGGGGGACATGTCGAACATGTTGTGTTTTTACGGATATTCATAAGTGGCGCCGTAGGTTTACATTCCGTTCGGAGTCGTAAGAGTATCGTTTGACTTTTGACCCTTGTTTAAAAAAATGTAGGCGAAAGAGAATAGAAATGTTACACTAATATGTGTTGTCTGTACTGGATATTAGCAACGTTATGTTACCACTTTGTCGGTCTTCATAAGATAGATACCTAAGACAATCATCTGATATTGTACCCCACCCTTAAAAATGACACAATATTCAAGTGCACTGACCCTTTATCTAAAACAGGACAGTACGCAACTGGACAAGAAATTCAGATTCTACCAACAGCAATTTTCATATACCCATACATTAGTATTAAGATGAATTCTGGAACTCAAATAATCATATATCTTCCGAAGCCAGGTCCTCCAAAGGTTGGAGGCGGTGGGTCCCTGACTAAATAATAACACCATGCATTCACACCGTAAACGAAACCAAGCCATACATAGTGTGTGCAATTCCAAGCGTCTTATAAATTATATACAAAACGGTGATTTTCGTGTATTTCATTCTAGTGATTAACAGAGTGTTATTATAATAATATTGATAAGCGAATTTTTCACAACACAAATGACCAAAACTGCCATCGAAAGGGTACAATGGAATCTATTCCTATGCACAGATATAAGAATATTTAGAAAGTAAGAAATCGCGTATTTTTCAGAAAACTTTTAGTGTTCTTTATCAGAAAGAGCCCCATTGTTGCTGCTGAGAAGTGGTGAAATATTTGAATGACAGTCGAATCGTGAAACGTGAGCACGACGAGTTTGATTGACATTGTCATGGTCGCCATTGTTTTTTTGTTTTTAATATCCAAGGAATCTGTTGTAGTGGCATGAGTAATACATCTGTTGTTAATATGGGATCGGGAATCAATTGGGTCTTGTCGTCAATCTTGGTCATAGATAAGATCGTTGGTTTTAGAAAAAAAATACCGATTTTAACGGAGTTTGATTGCATGAAGTTGAATTTGATTGGTTGTTAATCACGGATGTTCAATTACGATAATAAATAGCAAGATTTGAGTTATTTAGCTCGTTGACCAGGTTTGGAGTGGTTTTCTGGTTTATGAGTTTGGTATGTTAATTTGCCCGCACTGTTCGCCTGAGCTGAGTTTTCTGATTATTGAAAACCAATATATTATATATAGCGTCACCCGAATATATTTTTTTTGACATACATCCATGCCATAGGTGAGCTATCCAGAGCAAGGTGTATACCACCTTAGAAAATGCGATATGTACAGGGTTATGGTGGAGGCATCCGGAGGGACTACACAAAATGTTGGTTCATACATTTTTTAATAATCTCGTTAATAGAACACCAAGCGGTGGGGTAATAGGATTTTTGTTTTATAGTTGCTTCTGTATAGGCGAGGACGATATTTTGGATGTAGGGGTAGTCATTTTAACTGGATTTTGTTTCATTCTTTTGATGAAAAAGAAACTTTTCTTTTAAATGTCTTTAAGTTTTTCACATGATGGTTTAAAATACAAGTGCCTGTTGAAGAACTGATTGCTTTCCTTCTAGTATTCAAAACAGTTGTGAACAAAATGAGAATTAGAGAAAATTAACGTATTCGCTTTGGTTTTGGTTTGTTTTTTTTTGTGTTGCCTTACCTTAAGGCTACTGGATAACAACCTTAATGGTATCTTGGCTTAAACAATAACGTTTTTACAGAATAACGTTAATGTAAACGGTTATTGAAAAAGCAGACTTCGGGGGTTGTAGGTTGGTTTTTTTAACCGTGTATAAATCAGGTGCACAACTACAACAGTCAACAGAAGAAGAAAGGCTGTTACAAGCGCAAGGCAGAATAACCGCCCACTCGGCTTCCAATAGCCTGGTGTTGTGGTTCAGGTTGTAGCTACTTGATTTTTAGGCCGCTTTTCTTGAAAGGATACAATCAATGAACCCGCTTGCCCAACAGCGCCATTGTATAAGTTAGTGCGGTATCTCGTGACACAAAACATTTATAATTCGCTGATGATAGATGCACGGGTAGAATATTAGAATAAGACCGTTGTACAGGTCAACTGGATCACGCTAACTTTGGTTCGCGCCACTGATCACATTGACCACAATACAAAATCCTATGGCAAATCATAACTCGGAGCAGGTGCATGAGCCAATGCGTGAGCCACCCGTAACAAATGGATACTAACGTGCCACTACATCAGCGATGAGCGGCGACTGTGAAACAACTTGTGTCTCAAAATAGGTATCCGAGAGAATAGTAACGAGGGTTACCTTATAATTATTTATATATACAGCTTTAAATGCGTTAGACACCTTTTGTTTAACAATAATTCTTCTACGACTAGAAAAAGAACATTTAAAGATAAAGATGGATCACAATAACAAATTTATAATACGCTAGTAAAAATATTATTATAAAAATGTATGACGCAATGATAGTATAATCAGTACAGTAGACTAGATAGAATGTACTTGCCAGAAAAGAAACAAAAAACCACAATTAGTGGTTCGCATTTAAAACAAATACACTACAAAAATTATACCAAATTGATACGAAGCACTTTATTGAAGCGTCAGTCAAACAAAAACAGTAGAAAAAAGAAAGGTAGTTGCCTTTCAAATACTAGACAAGTAAAATCGTTCGTGCTGTGCGCAAAACACCAAACTAAGTTATGTTTACTTATCTATTGTGCGGAAAGCTTCACTGATTTCTATTGAGAACATAGATAGCAAATGCCCAGCTCAAAAGCGTAAACCATCTTGTCACCAGTGCGACTATTCCATAGCGTGGTGATTACAATATTCATATATTCCGTTACATAAGCGTGGTGTACCCGATTTTTTCATATTATTCAGCATTTGCATAGAACGATTTACCGTTGCTCCAGGAAACAGGTTACGGAGCATGCGCGTACGCGTGCGAGTTTCGAATGAATACCGTAATGAATATTTATAATTTCAAACAGGTTACGGTGGCCGCCTATCATCTTCAACACGGGCGTACAGCATCTAGTGTTTATAAATAGAATCTGTGGAAAGCTCCGATCGGCAGTTTTGCCCCGTACTGCGTGGGAAAACACCAAACCCAAGTTAGGGTTTAATTTAATATTGTGAGAAAGCTCCGGACGGCGGAAAGTTTTCCACGCGCGTGGCGAAGCAGCACACGAACCGGGATTGCCACGCCACTGCGTGGGAAAACCCGACGATGGAGTTTCTTCACTAGCGTCGGCATACCGCCGCAGGTAGTTAGGAGTTTCCAAAGTGCGAGGAAGAACTCCGAAGGGAGTTTTCCAAGGAGTCGGTGGGGCATTGGTCTTTCCAACGCCTGGGGATCTTATACCTGGGGGGGGGGGGGTAGGTGCCATTCCCCCAGAAAGAGATTTGACTGGAAAAGAAGACTTGGAAATGTCTCAAATAGGCCCTTATTTGCCTCTCATGGGTATCCAATTTTCTTTTTGCACCTGCCAACAGGCAAATCCGTCTCAAAAGCACCTCAAACAGGGAAAATTGTGCATCAAAACTGAGAAATGCCCCTCACAGTCCAATTATAAGCTAACTGTACGATCAAGAAACGAAAAGTGTGGTGAGATGGAAGTACTAGGATGGATTCCTTGAGGCCAAAACATGGGATCTGCCACAAAAAAGTGGTGAAAGCAAACACCAGATTTCAAGTTATGGGCAAAAAATTATGAATGTTAGCCAATTTGGCGGCCATGCTTGGGATTTTCGTTGGGGCCCTGGTTTTCGCACTTTTGCCATTTTCTTTGAAAATGGGATAAAGCATCCATTAAAGTCAAAGTATAAACAACTAGTGTTCGAAGTGATATGAAATATGGACCAAATATAAAACGATGAGCACACCTACGCAATTTATGGCATTTTCAAGTGACGGCGCTTTTATATTGATGTCTGTGAATACGAGCTTTTCTTTCCTTTTTAAAGAGTTCTGACAAATTTTGTCACAAGTAGATTTTTTTAAAATGAAAAGCACGTCTGACAAAGCTCACAATGATAGGATTTCCCCGTACAATGTAATATGATAAGAATGTGTTCATGTCGGAAAGGCAAGCTATACAAGTAGCCCACACGCACGTCGTCGCCACTGGTCGAGATATCAACTTATCCGAGGATCGATATTTCAACGTAAAATCGCCAAAAAAAACATCAAATAATGAACAGGAAACTGGTTTAAAAAAAATTAATATCAAAACTGAATCACAATAAATTACTAGAGTTTGTTGATTATTTAATTCAAAAATAACAGTAGAGTGAAAGCTATTTGATATTTCTCGCTAAATACCAGGAATAGTGTCTATTTCATTGCAGAAAAACGCGGGCATGTTAATATGAAAAAATGAAAAATATTGGATCGCTTATGGAAACAATAAATGCTGGGTTTATGCACGTTTTTCCGCTGTGTATCGCGGCATATATGCAAAACCATCATGATTCAACAAAGAGCTGAGTGCCTCCCCTGGAAAGCGTCGCAATATATTGATACCCAAACGGAAAGCAGAGTACGGCATGGGAATATATTTCAAGTTTATTTTAGCAAGTCACTATCACAGCGTAGACGGACCAAAACGGACCATAGGTATCTTGTTGTTGGCTCGAAGTTTCCGTTGGCGATATGATGAGGGTTTTAGATATTACTATGCTATGTTTAGTGGACGGATATCGCCATGGAGAAAATTGTGGATTTTTTTAACAACCAATAAACGAGTTTGTTTCTCAACAATTTAATTCCGACGATGTGGGAAAATTTGGATCGTTCCGACACTCTGGCGATCCAAAAGTAGTTATGATTAGACTGTGTCGCAAAGCCGGGACCGAGCCGGGATTGTACAGGTTTTAAAGCGTCCCCGCCCCCACGGCACGAGAATATACGTGGGATTGTCACACGAAGCCTGGTAGTGGGACGGGACATAGCGGGAGATTTACAAAAAATGTAAGCCCCGGCTACACGGGATTTCGTGCTACTTAGCGGGGACAAAGGCGGGTGTGTCACGACAGACAAACTGTTTAAATTCCCGGCCTAGTCCCCGCTAGTCCCGGGAACCCCAGGGCCGGGATTGAATTGACAAGTGCATTATTAAAATGGATGCATCTTTAAGATCTCCCTTTCATGACAAAAGCTTAATTCCATTGGTCCAAATTATTTGTGTCAATTTCAAGTACTGGATAAGCCCCGTTCCCTCTGTTCAAAGCTTTGCAGACAATATTCACAGTATTTTGAGAATCAGTCTGAAAAGTATTCCACAAAATCACAATGGATGATTTCTTTCTCCATGTGCGAGTAGGAAGTGACAATTAAGTTTGTATTTGTGTGCAAAACATTTCTGATGGTACTTACACTGATAAGGTGTTCCTTGTTGAGATGAATGTGATGGAAGTAGTGTTGTTTCCTTTCGGCAAAGCATTCAGACAATAATCACACTGGTAGGAATTCTCTTCTTGTTGAGTATGATGTAGTTGAGAGCTCATTTTGTGCAAAAAACCTTTCTGACAAAACTCACACTGATGTTTCTCCTTTGTGTAAGAAAGGAATGGGTTAGTAAGACGGCATCTGGCAAAGCAGTTCTGACAGAGTAGCTCACACTAGTAGGATTTCTCCTTTGTGTGGTTGAGCTACGAATGTGACGAGGAAATCTCCCTTTAGTCCAAAGCATTTCTGACAATACTCCGCACTGGTAGGTTTTTCCTTTTTGGTGATGTACGAATGTGACGATTTAAGAACTCCGTTTTTGTGCAAAAACATTCTGACAATAGTCACACTGATAGGTTCTCCTTTGTGTTGTGATGAGGACGAATGGACATCAAGGTTTGTTTTCCCTTCCCTGCAAGCATTTCAGACAATACTCACACTGGTACGTTGTCTCCTTGTGTGATACGAATGTGGAGTTGAAGAGTTTTTTTTGTGTTGCAAAAGTATTTCAGACAATACTCACTACTGGTACGGTTTGGTTGTGTGAGTACGAAATGTAGCGTAAGGAGTCTCTTTCCAAAGCATTTACTACAATTACTCACCTGATATGGTGTTATCCTTTGTGTGAGTAAGAATGTGATGTGAGAGTTTGCTTTCCGTGCCAAGTTATTTCAGGGGGACAATACTCACACCGGTACGGTTTCTCCTTTGTGTGAGTCCGATATAGGTAGAGTAAGAAGATTCTTTTGTCCAAAGCATTTTGACAATAATCGCAATGGTAGGGTTCTCCTTTGTGTGAGTATGAAGGTGTCTTCTAAGATTTGTCGTCTGGCCAAAGCAGTGTTTCGGACATATACCGCACTGCACAAACGAACTGTTCAACCTCATTAGACCATATGAGCAAAGCGCGCAATGCTTTAATATAATAACCTGGGTGGGTCACAGATAGCGCTTATACAAAGCACAGATAGAAAGCTTGCACCTGAGTCAAATTATCCCAACTCATTAATTCCCATTTGCTCTAATAATTCATAGACACTTCGTGCAATTTGTGTTGCAAGAGATCAAAGTCCATATTAGCGAAAATGTCAGTGGTTTAGTTCTGACATCGTCTTTTATGCTAACTGAACATGCGAATATGCACAAAGAAAACCACACTTCTTCAAACCATTTCCCATCCATTACAGACATCGTTCCATTATACCCGTTTTTGCTTGTTTCGATCGTTCGTGTTTTTACAACATTCACTTCAATGGAGACTATCGCAACCTCGTGTCACGGGGCATCGGATTTCCACTGAGGTTGACATGCACGACCCCGTGCAGTAATTTGGTTGGAATAGATCACACGACATGCAATATGCATGGGGCAGGGTGGTGTGACGTCGAAATTAGCACGACGTGCCTCACTTTGTTGGTGGTTTGAGGATTCTTTTGCGTGTTTATGGCAATGGAGTAGCGGTGCCCGCGCAAACCTATACTTCCTTTATAAATATTGTTGAGTGTCCGGTAAAAGCGTGTTCGTGCGACTGGTATGTTTCTCCTTTGGTGTGAGTAGGATGGTTTTTATAAGATTTGCCTTCTGTGTCAAAGCATTCTGACAAACTCGCACCTGGTACGGGTTTCCCTGTCTTTTGTAGCATTAAGAATTGCTCACTATATATAACTTTTTCTGTCCCAAAGCCTTCTGACATACTCATACTGATAGGGTTTCTCCTTTGTGTGAGTACGAATGTGCTCAGTAAGATGCGCTTTCGATGTAAACATTTCTGACAATACTCGCAATGAAAGCGTCTCTGAACAGATGCCCAGTAAGATCTCCCTTTTGCAAGTCCCTATGACATGATTCTCACTGTGAATCTTTGCATTGATGTGACCTTTTTCGCTGCACATGTGTTGGGCCTTTTAAATTTAAATATTTTTAAAAAATTAAGTTAGAAAGCCCTTAATTTTGATCTGTATCCTCTCATTGCATTTTAATGCTCGCAAGAGTCCACTTAAAGGCACTCATCATGGGACCAATCAAAAGATTAAAAATAATTCGAAATTTGCAGTAGTCCCACAAGTTAAGGATTAGTTTTTTCGAATTTGTGTAAGTTAAAACTTTTTTCCAAATGCAAATGCTTAAAAAGTTAAAACAGCACTATTCACAGATACAATCTCCATTCAATTACGTTGTTGTAGAAAGTGTCCATAGAAAAGGGACTAAAATATCCGAGTTTGTCTTTTGTTAGGTAGCTTTCAGTCTTGTCACTTGCAGGGTATGTTATGATTGCTATACTTGTTATATACATGCAAAAATCTGATTTTTGATTATATTGTTTGATTTAAGCTTTTGGCAAGTCACTGATAGTGCCCTTTAAGACTGCACGAAATCTATGTTCACTTGAATTGTTGCCAAGTTTATCGCTTTTTACAGTATGATCACATTTGCATTGGTTGTCCAGAAATGGCGTACTCCTTTGAAGTTTGTGAGTGCAAATAAACAGGGCTGACTTGAGCTCTCACATCTTAAAAACTACTAAAATGACGATAATTGAATCGATTTCCATCACACAAAATTGACAAAATTTTATCACCATGGATGAATGAGGTCCAACATTTTTCAGAACACATGTTCACCCACCTGAGGAGGGGGGACTCCATCACTGATATGCACCTTATGACCACTTTTTCAAAACCAGCTTGATTGACTTGTACCCAATGACCCACTGTTTTCAAATTCTATCAACATCAATAGTCAATAGCCCACCCTTGTTCCCAGGTTAAGTCCCACGCGACAACAAAAATTATGCTACAAATTCTAATTCTCAAAACTATGCTTTTTATTCTTGATTATTTTGTATGTTCAGTTCCCCATATTATTTTGTGTGTGTTATTTTCCAGATACAGACATTAAACCCCAAAACTTGCTCTAAGTTTCATAACAAAAAGATTGTTGACTTATTTCCTTTATGGTATTTTTTATTTTCGAAGTAATGCCTGTGGTAACCTGCAAAATAGGTAACTTTCATATAGAAGTCCCATTGATGCAAATGAGGTATTACATTCATTCCGTCAAGCAACGTACTGCACAATGTCATACCGCTCAGGACGGAATCAATTGTAATACCTCATTTGCATCAATGTGAACTTCTATCATGAAACATCACCAAAAATCAGGCGTTGGCAAAATAAATTGTGAGCGCCCTCCCACAAAATCTGAATAACCTTTAACACTTAAGTAACTATCTGAGCACGGAAAACGCACCCCAAGGTTTCTCCTTTGGGTGAGTAAGAATGTTCTGTTGAATGGTAACGATCTGATCCTCAGCATTTGACCCACCTTTTCCACACCATCAAACTAGATTTGGTGCCATTAAAACCTTGAAATTTTCTCATATCAATCTCAATTATTTTGATTGGCTTTCCCATTGTAATGCTACAAGCTACAATGTTACAGTTCCTCAACAATCTGCAATCTTGTTAAGTACTCCTACATAGGCTTTTTGGTAAATAAACACGGGGCTGAAATAAGGATTTCAACAGGGAGTCAATTTTTTGTGTTTTTAACATTTTATTTGCCCCTGGTCTATACAAATGTACACAATTTTTGTTTCAGAACCAGGGGCATTTTGCCTTTTAGGAGGGTTAAATTTGCCTTGCCCCTGCTTATTTCAAGCCTTGGAATAAACCATTGCTGCTTATGTCATATATTAAGTACAATTGTGAATTTTTTTTCTTTCTCATATAACTTTTAAAAATATTTGGTGATGGCCCTTCTAAATACTAAATCTGTTTGTAATCAGTTGAGCATCAAGTTTATACATTTTTGTCCCAAAAAAACATTTCTCACACTGGAAGAAATGATTATTTAACATAATTGTGTCTATATTAAGATCTAATTTTGGTGTAAAGAATTTTTGACGATACACCAAGGGATAGAGTTTGGGCTGTGTGTATGTCTGCTTTCTCACACTAATGGCTTTTTTACATGGCATATATACATGTAGCATAAAAAAATCATTAAGCTTTAAGTGACAGGAGGAGATTTTAACGGGGGGGGTGCATGTCGTCTGGCTGTTCCCTTGCCACAAAAAACTGCCTAATAAGTAGTCAATAGCAGTCGATAGGCAGTCGAAGGCATTCAACTGTATTATAAGCAGTCAAAGCATTTTAAAATAATAGTCCGAAGGTCTCTACATTAGTCTGATCCAAATAGGCAAGTCGATCTTTTGAAAAATAACAGTCGAAGACAATTTAAATTAAGCCTTCAAGTCAGAATCAAAATAGGCAGTCAGCATTTGAAAATTAGGCAGTTGAAGACATTCAAAATAAGCAGTCATATTTAAGGCTTAATAACAGTCAATACTAATTTGGTCATAAATGTCACATGACCACCAACTGCCATTTCAAATTCTGAGGATCGTGGGCAGTACAAGGGCTGGGAGCACTTATGGTGGATATTTTGGGGTTTTTCTTTTCAAGATTTCTTTATGTTGTTTGTGGATCACAATTGTCCTGAGAACAGGTAATTGTACGAGTTATAATTACCAATTGCAGTACGGTGGCTCAATCTTACTTGGATATAACTATTGCAAACCTGCTGAATGTTGCAGGTTTGTTATAGGCTAGCAATTGCATTTCAATTTCTTAGGGGGGGCTAGTAACAATGTACCAGTATATGAGCGGATTTGTGTATTTACAGGGGGCATCTGTGATCCTGTACAGCCTGATCATCACCCCACCACCTTGCTTAAAAGTAAAGTGCTCTGCTATATGTATGTGTAATTGTGTATTTTCTGTCCATACTATAGAAAAGCAACATGACAAATATTCCTGCTGAATTTAATCAAGATTGTAATCAACCGACATGAAGCTTAGGTGTATTTAAGGTCTTGCGCACACCTGTTGGTGTATAAAGAGACCGATTAAAGTCTTGATCCTATTTTTGTCTATTGTGTTCTCTACTTGATACGAGAGCCTGGCACTTGCCATGTGTGCCCTATCAAGCACCGTAGGAAACAAACTTGCGGGGTTTGATGGTAAACGCATAGCATATTTATTAAACCCTATTCAATATGTGCTAATTTGATGGTTAACCTTTAAAACTGGGGGTTGTTTTTTTTGTTTATAATCTTGGAATGGAATGGATTTGAAGGCTCACATTTCGGTACGAGAATGAGAAAAATACACAGCTTTCAAACCATCAAATCGATTCTACTTCCGAGTAATCAGGGTGGGGGAGTAAGCTTGGCCCGTAACAGGATTTTTTTAGACGGTCAATTTTTTTTTTAAAAGGGGACCTTTTTTAAACCATTTTCGGGGAAAAAACCCTAATTTGTTGCTCGCTCAGCTTGCAAAATCTATTTTTTTGGGAGCCCCCCCCCCCCCCCTTTTTTAGCCCTTTTTAGGTTTTTTTTTAATTTGGTGGGGGCCCTGGTTACAGGCCTGGGGGAAATCCAAGACGATTGGAACTCGCACCTTTAAAATGGCGGTCCAAAAGCCAATTTTTTGTGTTTTCGCACAAAATTCTCCCTTCAAAAAATGGAAAAAAACAACTTTCCCAACGGACTTTGCCATAAATTTTTGGCTCATAATTTAGAACATCAATAAATTTTCATTGCTGATGAAATAAAAATAACCGTAATAAAAAGTTACTCCAGTTTTGCTAAACGTCCAAGACGATTTATTTTTTTTCCACAAAATATAGGCGTAACTGAAAATTAGGCATTACATAAAACTTTGGGCAAATAATTTAGTGTTTAAACATGGCATGCCGAAAAACAATGGGGTCAACGTGGATCCCCTTTATACACTTAATCGGGAAGACAAGGGATTCCAACACTTTCAATTGACATTTTTGAGAAAGAAATGAGAAAATAGCGAGGGATGGGGTAGTTTCTCGGGCTCCAGTCCGTGGTGCTTCTCACGTAGCCCCAGCTGTGTTAGGGGCGCCGGAAGGCGTATCGTCCCCGGAAATGACTATGCGCTGAACAGTGTCTTCCCAGGGAATTCCTGCTGATCAGCTACCAGCCGCCGGGCTGCCCGAGTAATTCCCCGGGAGGTACAGGGGCAGCCTGGCGTGGTTCACTCGAGCTCTTCCCCAGTGGTTGAGCTACGGTGAACCCTCCGGTCAGTGAGTGGTGGTGTGGTTGGCTGTGGGACGCCGGCCTTCACGCACGCCTCTGCTGTTGAGACTTGGTTTATGCCACTGCCAGCAACCATTCTTAGTAGTCCCGGTGTAACCCCGACACCTGCTGTGGTTGTTGCTAGCGCTCCGATCGAGGCGGAGTCGTGGTGTTGCTTAATGTGATGCGCCTCTGGTTTTTCTTCGGCAATCACGGCTCCGATGGCTGTGTGTAACACCCCGGCCTCTCGGGACACCTCATCAGTTCACACCACATGCTACGCCAGACCCTCAAGGCCTATCGGGGTGGTGAGCGGGGTGACTGCTTATTTAGGGCTTCCTTTATAGGCAGGAGTGTCGACTGCTTATATAGGGCTTCGTAGGAAGGCAGTCGACTGCTTATTTAGAGCTTCATAGAGGCCAGTCCCCTAATGAAGGCTTAGCTAATTTGCATGTTAACTTGGCTGTCATAAGCCGTCGAAGGCTATAACAATTATTTAACTGCCATATGAAGATCTATTTCGACTAATTGAATTGACTGCTTAAAGACTGCTATGCGACTGTTTGTCGACTGCCTAGTGAAGGCCCTCAGTTTCGGTAAGGGGTTGTTGATTTGTGAGTGGTTGCCAAGTTACCAACATGTCACCCCACCCTGCCTTTCCACAGTTACATCATCGTAGCCCTTAAGGAACTCAACGACTTGCCATAATATTAAATGTTAACATGACACCAAAACACACACTGATACATTCTTGCAGACGAGTTAGACGACACCAAAAATAGGGGTCTTTGGGTGAGCAGAGAGCTAACATGCCCAAAAATTTATAATTATGGGCAAAGTACTACCTCTTATAATTATGATTATACTACCCTCTGGAGGTGAGAATCTACTTGCGTTTTCCCGACTTACAGGCGGTATCCGTTTTTTAAAGACTATAAAAACGAGAACCACTTCACAACATTCCCCTAACCTATGACCTCTTTTAAAGTTCATGATTAAGGGGGTGGGTCACCCAAAGTATCCTGTTCCACAGGGTGACAGAGTACATGTATACAAGGGTGGCAAAAAAACTCCAAACAAACTACTGAGGCTGCAAGTGACTGCAACAAAAGCTAGTTGAAAGTACTTTAAAGCTAAAACTACTCGTAAAAACATATTACAAGAAGGGCTAAATAACGTGTATAAACACATCAGTATGTATAGAATATATATCACTTCTACAAAATCTAAACAGAATTAGGGCATTTTCTGATGAAGAATCACTAAGGGCCTGGGCAAGCTAGGGGGTTCTTTTGGGGCTCCACTATTATTGTATTGCTGTGGTGGGAAGTGCATATCTCACCTCCATATGATTAGTATAATCATAATTATACAGCAGGTAAGTAACTTTGGCATCTTATAAATTTACTGCATCCTCTTCCGGTTTCGAATCACTTGCGACTTTGAAGTCACCCCCCAAGCACTGCCTTAGCTACTTAGACACAGCAGAAGGCCTATGATAAAAACGGCTGAAAGTACCGCTAGAAGCCCATCCAGCAGCCTCAAGGATAACCTTTGTGGTAACGCCCACCTTGTGTGAGCATGATGCCGCAGCTCCTCTTGTTGAGTGAGCTTTGAACATGCTGGTATCTACCCCATCCAATTTGCAGTGCAATTCATCAACCTCTGGCTGACTGTTGATGACACCACCTTTTTGTGTGGTTTTAGGAAGCTTATTAGCCACTGCGCCCTGTACCACGTATATCATGTGTGCGTTCTAAATATTTGAGGACTATGCTTGAAAAACTGGGCTAAACTACTGTCTTCAAAGGCTTGAATAACCACTTGTTTGTTTCCAAATCCAGCCTATGTTGCTTATGTAGCTTTACGGTGATCAACTCAACAAATTGGTTATATAGACAATTATTGACTATCTATATGAACTAAGAAGACACTCTTGCAAGTGTAACTAACCAAGCAATAGTACTGTTTTCAAGGTTAACATCTTTAAGGGATATTATCCCATGATGGCATGTGATCTAAGGAACAATAGAACAGGTTCCACATCCCATGTACAAGAGTATTTTGGCTTTGGAGGTGTTACGCTTGTGAAGCCCTTTCATAGTTTACACACCAGGCTATTTCCCACGGGATCCTCCCCTCATGTCTGTGAATATAAGATATAGCCGATCTATATCGCCTAATGTTCTGTAGCTGAGGGACATTTCCTCACATGAATACCAGAAATTCCATTACATCTTCCACTGCAGGTGCTGAAACTGGAAAAAAAAAAAAATCAACCTTTTTTTTTTTGTTCACACCAGCTACACCACACTGACCATGCTGATTGGTACTGTTTGTGGGTGGAAGATCTCACTTGTCCAAGAGGACGAAGTACTTCTGGCGTATATCCTCTCTCCTTGAACTGTTTCCGCAGAGCAACCATGCCGCTAGTTGTATAGTATTGTTTTCAGGGGTGTGGCTGTCCTGAGTGTTTGGAAAAGAATGTTCTCCCACTGAGTTTTAGAATTGGATGTATGTTGTCAACTCCACAATAACATAGGTACCACACTTGTGGTGGTCCCACACTGGTGGCAATTACAGAACCTCGTTGCGCCTTCATCTCCACTTTTTCGCAACACTTGTGGCAAGAGACAGAAGGGCGGAAACACATATGCTAGTTCGTTTGTCCATCTTATCGATATGCATCTATCGCTACTGCCTCTGGGTCTGGCTTCCAGGAGGCGTACCGCGGGACCTGGTGATTTATTCTTGATGCGAAAGATCTATCGTCGGGGAGACGTTTTAAGAGCTGTTTTGCAACTTGATGAAAGGCTGTGGATGGAGCATCCATTCGCAGTCTGTCCACAAACATTCGAGACTGAAAATCTTCGATGTAATTTCTCTTTCCCCGGTACATGGTATGCCGATATCAAGATCTCCCGTCCATACACCATTTCCAAATTGTGATAGCCAGCTAGAGAGGTCTGTTGAGTGAGTTCCGCCCTTGTGTTTCATATAAGCGATTGTCGGTTGTATTGTCCAATCGTACATAACGTGACAATTTCCTTTTGTGTGTTGCAAAGGTCTGGAGGGCCAGGAAGGCGCAAGAAGCTCTAAATAATTGATGTGTGTTGTTTCTCTTCCATGGACCATCTGCCCCCTGTCTCTACGTTCCCACAGTGGGCTCCCCACCCCTCATTTGAAGCATCCGATGTTATCGTGCAGGATGGGGGTGGAAGAATTTTGGTCTCCCATCCATTCTCTCAGACACTGCGCCCACCACTGAAGTTCTTGAACACTTGTGCTGTGACAGATTTATCATACCTGATATGATGGATCTTCTGTATGGTTGCGGATCAAGTTCCGATTGCAATGCCCTGAAAAATACTGGGGCTGGCACCAAATCCTCCCGTTGCATTCATTTTCCCAAGATGATGCTTTCGGAGCGACTCTGCTGATATGTGTGGATTTTGGTATGAGCTGTTGGCAAGGTTTTCCAAATGTCGAACCTTTTCTTCTGGAAGACTCAATATCATCTCGTATGAATCTAGCATATGCCCCAGGATTTGATTTTGGTTGGCACAGGTCTAATTGGGACTTGTCCCATTACTATCAGACCTAGATCCGCGAATAACCCCAGGAATGTACCGTCAACTGATTTCTCATTGTTGAACTGACTGTGCTACTAGTAACAGGTCGTCTAAGTAAATAATGATCTTCCATTAGTCTCTGCCAGGTGGGACCTGATTTTGGCTTCATCATTTTTTTTTGAACAGGCGAGGGCCCGTCTTCACCCGAATGGGACCAGCTTGAAATCGATATTTGCTCCCATTGGAACCTTAGAATTTTTTTGTGTTCCGCAACATATGGGGATCAATAATCGGCACTCGGAGATCTATAGATACCATCCAACTGTCTTCTTGATAATTTGTTTGAGCATGTGAATGGACTCCATTTTGAAGTGCTCTGTTTTGATAAATTTGTTGACCTCTTCAGGTTGAAGACGGGTCTGTAACCCCCACTCTTTTTGGACACTACAAAAATTGTTGAGATGAATTGGTCCGGGCACTTGTTAAACCTGTTTTATTGCCTTTGGTCAACATACTTTGATTTCTTGCTGAGTAATCAACTGTTGAGACTGTTCATTTTAATTTGCCTTGGTGTTTTCAGTTTGCAAGGCTGATGCATACATTCGATTTGGTATCCAACTACGCTCTGTAAAAACCACTGGGTCGTTGGTTAGAACTTCCATGCTGGGAGAAAATACTTGATTCTTCCTGCGTAATTGGATACCCAATCGAGTCCAGCCTTGAATCTACTATTAGTCCTACGCTTAATTCTTCGGAAACTTTTTTGACTGATGTGCCCTCTGTCTCTATTCTCGGCACGAAAGGAATCTTGGGCATGTTCATGCTATGTTATGCTGAATGTGTAACTTGTACCCCCACTGGCACCGCTCTTCTGGTTATAGTATGGCTTTGAACCTGAGAACGAGCCTTTGTGTTTACCATAATATTTTTCTTGTCATGCTTGTGGTAAGTCCTATCTTTGCAACGGTTTAAAAATGTTCCTATTTTACCAGATTTTACCTTTTAAATTCCGTAAACCCAATTATTCAATAATCTTCACGCTTTATTACGTATAGCCTTACATAAAATTACAATTTGGAAGCAAAAATGTAAATAAACCGTGTGTTAAAAATAATACTACACATTTTGAAAAAGGTTAGTATATTATAACTCTACCGGGTTTTTTTTATATTTTCCGTAATATACGTTCTTTTGTAACTACTTGTTTTAGTTGTAAGAAGTACGACGATAAAATTGTTTTACCTATCAATGTGTTAACTAACGTCGTAAGTACGTCATGAAAATTGCAAATCTTATTTTCCCTATCATTTTTTTTTAAAAATAGTTTTAAAAACTCTTTTCCTCCGTTTTGTATGATATTTAGTTTAATTTGAAAAAAGAAAAAAATATTAGCACACACATAATATATTTAATTTTATCATTGCTATCAGTAAAGTCATTTAGTGTAGTGGATAATGTTTATGACTTGTAATCGTAAGGCCCTGGTTCGAAGCTATGTAAGTTCACGTGTTAAGTTTATTCATATGATATTAGTACTTGGTGACATTAAAATGTATACCTTCACCATATAAACAAAGTGTATAACTGCTTTAAATCTTTATTCTTCACGTTTTCCCTTTGTTTATTGCCTTTTTCTCAAAATTGTTTGCCTGAAATTAACTTTTTTTTACACCACGTTGTAACGTAATACAACGTTTGTAGGATGCCATAGCTACAACGTGAAATTTGGTCAGAGGGTTGTAATAAAGTTTTAATCTAATATTGTTTAAACCAGTCCAAAAACAAACAATAACCGTTTGAAGCTGAGATTTTACGCCATTATTTTACGTGCTTATGCAATGGTTTCGTATTTTTTTTACGGCTCCGTTAATTTTACTTTCTGCACGTAGTGAGTCCCAACTGCCAGTCAAATTGCCTGTTTTTTTACAAGTGTTTATTTTTCAACAGTGTGGGCTTGTTTTGTTTTGCAGCTTTGTACTAGAAGTGTTAGAACCTTTCAAAGCCTTCTGGGTGACCTTGTTTATCTTGTCATCATCCTCACTTGTGTTGCCCATTCATCACCAAAAATGCGGGCATATAAGGTGCCACATCACGCAAAACACCTTCTTTGATAAAGGGTTCTGCATGCCTGTCTGAAAAGATCATAACCTTTGACCGGTCGACCCCAGAAAGCTTCCTGCTTTAGAACAATAGAGTTTAATTGTTTCTCATCTGTTCCTCCTGCCACTCCTCTACTCTCTCAATTGCTTACAGTAATGAAGGGCTGTCCTCATCAAATCTTCCTGATAGACATATCAAGTTATCATCTTCCAGTACTCACATCTGGCCTTTTTCAGGCTGATCTACTTGGCTTAGGCAATGTCTTGTGGGCCTTGAAATATTTCTCTACAGTTGGATCAGGTTTTAGATTGATCTCTTTTTCCAGTTTCTCTAATGTTCCCTAGAGGACCGTGAAAATCAATTAATCCGCTCTCCACATGGTTGCATCTGAAGACGCGGCAGATGAGCGCATGAACAAAGACCTTGCTACGTCTACTCCGATAGGATATCCCCTGGTGTCCGGAGAATATTAACTGTCTGGAAACCCTGGCGTGCGATCTGTGGCGCCAGTTCAGCGTAATCTCATTGATTACAGCTGTTATGCCAAGATATGCCTTACATAAAAAAAACACAAATCACAAATGACATATTAAAGATAAAAACATCATATACGATTCAAAATTAAATCAATTTTGTTCTTATTGCTATTATTTTTATCCCTCTATTCCGCAATTGTAATAATATGATAGTACAACTAGGTTTTTTTTTTCTCAAAATGACAACCAAAATTCCATATAATAGCCTTTTTTGAGGGCCCGTTTAGTTATCAATGCATTATTGACAAATACAAGTATAAATCAAATTGAAGATGTTTCAAGGTATGCGTTATATTTTCAAGGATGCTCAGATTTTTTAGGTCCGACCTCTGTAAAAGGTGTGGAAATCTCGCTAGAGGGAGTTTTTTCAAAAGGACCCCCAATTACGAATTGCTTATATAGTTAAATATAGCCATCTAAAGAGTAAACATGATATTAATTTGAGGTATTTCTGCATTATATTTATTGTATCTTTAGGAGTGTGCTTTTTCGAAATAGCTGCCAAAATTTTTAATATACTTTTTGTACATTTCAGAATTTAATATAGTGCATTT
>JAMKCH010042389.1:0-12885 GCA_023653785.1 Ophioderma brevispina | reverse complement strand
TTAACCACAGATAGTGTACCCTGTTCTGTATGCTGATGATACCACACTCTATAAACCCTTCTTAATAACTCTGATCTTGCTGACTTCCAGACTGATATCGGATACCAACCTCAATTGGTTTTGTGGGCCAACCATCCTAACAAGCCAATGCACCAAGACCAAAGCAATGGTTGTTTCGACTAAAAGAGACCCTTTTTCCCTGACCTTACCCTTTTCCGTAATGGGCAGCTAATTGAAAAGAGTCACGTTTTGAAATTTCTTGGGATTTGGATCTCCAGTAATCTGTCCTTGGAACCAATCCATAGTGATCATGTTTTGTAAGAAAGAGCCAGAAAAAGCCATTGGTTTTCTCCACAGTTCCTTGTCCATAGTGCTCCTCTTGTTACCTTACCCGTCCTATCTTATACCTGCTCTGGTCCGCCCTATCCTGGAATATGAATGTATCACCTATCACCACTCAACCAGACACTTACTTACTCATAGAGTTGAGGCAACCCAACGGTTTGCTTGCCGTGCATCTACAGGACTGGAATCTTACCCATGACGATCGTCTCAATCAAATGTCTTTCCCCTCTCTCTAAACGCCGTGATTTTCTACTATTTGTCACCTGTACAAGATTCTCCACAACCTTTGCTCCTCACCTAATCCTTTTATTAAAACCACCCCCATCCTCCCCGGGCTGGTCTTCCGGAATCTTAACAGTGTGTGCTCTCTCAACTCCTTCCTTCTTTTTCCTTTTCCTCCCCTCCTTTTCTTTCCTTCCGCCGTCTTAGAGTCTTAGTCCGAAGTCCTTCATGCTAAAACCCATATCTCTTCCCAGGGTGCTCCCTCATTATGGAACCACCTTCCAGATGATGTTTTCACACTATTCTTCTTTCTCTTAGCTTTCAAATCAGCTGTTCGGGCTCTTTGTTGTTAGCCAGTTTTGTCCATAGCTTGCTTCATATATCGTCTCTTCCTCCCTGAGTGTTTTCATTATGTTCCATCTTGTTTGTGTTATATTTTTTGTTTCGCATTTAGGTATTTGGGTGGGCACCACCTTCACTCTTAGGGTTTTGGTGCACATTGGGTTCCTATTGGGCTGCTTCTCCTGGCTCCCGCCGATTGTTATAAAATAAATATTATAATAACCAAATCTGAGGTAACAATTGTTTCTCTATCTTTCATGGCCAGGCCCAAACTTATCTAGCGACTTTTTGATCAGTGGGTCCCAGCCTATCTGGGTAAACAGAATTATTTAAAATATGACTCCGAGTCATTACTTCAATCAAAGATGGATACTGGCATTTAACACAAGAAAAACATATGCCAGAGTGATTCCCATTCCATGCAACCCTTTTAACCAGCTGTTAACCTTTTGGTGGTTTTAATATCGTAGAAGTACGAGTCTATGATACGTGGGTAATAGAAACATTTGTTGACTAAACTTACGGCATGTCTTTTGGTCTCTTATTAAGCTGTTTTTTTTTGGTATGTTATTTTTGTGTAAACTATTTTCTGTATTCTGGCAAGGGTGTATACATTCCTAAAACCTAAGACCAAAAATCTAAGATCTAAGACCGCTAAAGGGAAGGGCCTAAAAACTTAGATGCTAAAACTGTCTGAAATTTCCACTAAAATACCTTTTGCAACTAAGAATTAGGGTCTTAGTTTGTACGTGAAAGGGGTCCAACTACAAACTAATGACCCCTGCCATCAATTGCAACTAAATTTACATTTGGTGCCAAAAGAGTTAGGGTCTTAGTTTTATAGCTGGGTAAGGGTCAAACTACAAAACAAGACCCTCCATCAAATTCCCTGCAATACATTTTGGCACCCCAACAAATTCAGGTCTTAGTTTTGTAGTTGGGTAATAGGTCCAACTACAAAACTAAGACCATGTCATCAAATCCACAATTTGGTGCCAAAAAGTGAGGGTCTTAGTTTTGTAGTTGGCTTAGGTTCGCACTACAAACTACGACCCGTACCTTTTTTAGTTTGAGCTTTTTACACAACCCAAGACTAATTTTTGGCAGCCACAACTGTATATTAGTGGAATTTTTGATAGGGTCTTAGTTTTGGGTATTGGATGACCCTTAAACAAGTACAAAACTAGACCCTAAACGTTTTTGGCGCCAAAACGTATTCATTGTATTGATAGGGGTTCAAGTTTTAAGGTCTTATTAGATTAGGGTCTTAGGTTTTGGGTCTTAGTTTTTGGGTCTTAGTTTTAGGTCTTAGTTTTTTTAGGTCTTAGTTTTTAGGGTCTTATTTTTTTGGGTCTTGGGTCTTGGAAATGTCGACACCTTCTTGCAATAGCGTAGAATATCATTTGTGAACAAAAAAAAAGCAATTTCATCTTTTGTGAAAATGTGCCAGTGCCACTTTAAAGGCTGACTCAGATATTTCCCGTTGAGGGGCGGGCCCCACTAATTTTTCAAAAAAATTGTGCTTTTTGCATATACATAATGCTTGGTCATATAATAATCACTGGATGTGAAATATCTACGCTCAAATCGAAGTCCTTCATATCCAAAATCAACACCTTTGTTTATACAATTCCGATCCGAATTTAATTATACACATTATCCTATGGCACTGTTAGGTTGTGCATAAATGTTAACTGCATGAAAACTAAAAACCAGATTCAATCCATCTCTAACTTTGGAATTAAGCATTTTAGGTGAGTAATCTTTTTTTAGTTCTAGATGTACTATTTTAATTACTACAAAACAAAATATATTTCAAAATCGCGAATCAGCCTTTAAGCCAGGTGATAAAAAATCTGTGCCCTAAAATGTCGGGCAGTGTGAGGGCGTGGCGACACAATTCTATTTTACTCTCTTAAACAGACGCTACAACGTACGTACATCAAGCACATACATCTACGCTGAAACATCCAGCAATTTACATAGAGACTCTAGGTAAACAGATTTAAAACCTTTGACCCTGGTGTCAAAATTTTGACCACATACTAGTCTCTTTCCCAGGAATTGGTGGGTGTCCAACGGGCACCGTATAAGCAAATATAATAATCGCAGTTACGTTCCAAGTACTGGGGGACCACGGACTTGACCACATGGGGGTCAGTCGACGGAAATTTACAGTGCCATAAGTTTGAACATGGGAAAGAATTTTTCACCCAGACAAGCAGTTGGGAGTGAGTATTAAATTTAACGACAACTCAACACAATGGTATTGATATTGTGTCATTAAGATTCAAAAACATCTAACTTTTAAAAAACATAACACAGTAAATTCTAGTCACAACATTTTATAAAACATACATACAACTCAACCAATTGTAAATAGATACCAATCATACACTGTGAACCAGATCAATCACCCATTCCATGTGTAAAATAAGATAATCCAATTGAATACAATAAACATAGAGAAAATTCCACAAAAAACATTTGTTTTATCCTCATCTATAGGATTAGCCCCATGTTACCTTGACGTAGATGAGAAAAACTTTGCATCTTTGAAGGAAGAAGCAAGCCTCAGATATGAATACCTAATTCATTTAAACAATAAATCACCAACCTCAAACCGGGCAACCCGACCCCTGCCAAAGAGTAGGTCGGGGCAACCCCCGCACTATACTCGACCCATTAAATTACCAACCACCCAAGAGAGAAGATTCCTCTCAGAGGGATGGCGCGGGAGGTCATCTACGTCAAGGGAAGATGCACTCCTTAGGAGGAAGATTAAAACAAATAGTTTTGGATTATCTATCGCGATTACTGCTTACCTTGAGCGTAGATAACTACTTTGGCATCATCTACGCTTCAGTACAGACTAGCCAACGCTTATTAAAGCGGGGGGGTGAGAGAAGAGGAGAAATCTCGTCCGTGACGTAAATAGTGCCAAGGTTTGAGGTTATTTTCCGGGACACGGGAAAGACAGACTTAGAAGGCAGTCTCAGCTCGGACTACAATACCCACAAGGAGGCCTAGCAAAAAAAAAACAAAGGAGAGCCACAGGCAACATTGTCGCATTAGGCCTCAATGGTCTAGGACTAAATGCTCAAAGAACACTCACCAATATTGGCTATCGACACCAAGTAGAACAGCCGATAAGAAAGAATGTTCATCCGAAGACCAGGTCTTACAGAAAGCGTTGATGAAAGTAGTAAGGGTTAGCACGACGTTACTTGATAACATCGTTTAACGAACTTCCCGTTTGAAAAGGCCCAGGAGGCCACATTGACCTAGTAATAAAATGGGCTGCGTGGATGGGCTTTACCCCGAGTAACAGGGCTCCCGACCTTTCAATAACGTCACCAACCAACCCACAAGCAAGCTTGGGGCGCTGCCCTAAAAGGCTTTGGGTGGTCACAAAAAGTTGTGTGCAGTGTCACCACGAACCGTTCTGTACGCTCAAGGATCACAAGGACGAACTGGGCACCATACCTTGTCGTCTTTCGAGGATGAATATCTCGTGATATAGTCTAACCTCCAAGCTCTCCGCGAAAAATAACCCTTAATTTTTCGCCAGAAAACCCACTTCAAAAAATAAAGGAATTACCCCATGCGCGAGAGGAGAAACCGCGTTGTGACTGCCATTATCGCAGCAATGCAATTCAGCGCATCTACCGCCAAGCCCAGAGCCAAGGCCACAAGGAAGGCAGTTTATAGGGTAAGATCCCTGAGCAACGCAGACGAGAGCGCTTCAAAGGGAGCACCTTAAGGTAGTAGTCCAAGACAACTCTGTCAAGCTCCAAGGCAGCGACCATAGGCCGGAATAGGTCTGTATTGGCCATACGTCAATGAGGAGATTTAAACCTCGGGTTATCACTGAGAGACGACCCATCGGAAAAAACCTCGGTGAATAGCTCTTATCGCGGATTTTATATCCGCCGAACCTATCCGCCTGTAAATTAAGGTCGAATCTACTCTTCAAGAAATCCGCAACCTTATTTACAGGGGCACGAGTGGGAGACAAAACTCTGTTTTTGCAACCACTCGAATACGTCTTGTGTGTGAGACGGTGAGAGCAAGTTTGAGTGCGATTGGCGTCGACCCGGGTACCACGATGAGAGTCTCTAGAAAATCCCTCTCTTGGAGTTGATTTCCGAGAAGGCCATGCAGTCAATTGCAAATTGGTCTACGTTGTGGAATCTGGCGTCGGTGCCTGGGATTCTGAGATGATCGGGAAACCTGCGGTAGGAAGTCGAGGCTTGACTCGACAAGGAGCTCAGAAGGGTTGGAAACCAGAACTGTCTGGGCCAACGCGGAGCTATATTCAACAGAACGTGCATTCGGACGTCGACTTTTGTTCCAGCCCTTGCAGGGATCAGAGGGAATGGGGGGAAAGGCCGTACACCGGTATCCCCTTCCAATCCATCGACAACGCCATTTTTTTTTTCCACGGGAGAGACCCTAGGGCTCTCCCGCTGGGAGCAGAAACCACGGACGTTGTTGATTCTGTGACGACGCAAACAGATCGATACTGGGCTCGAACATTAGAACAAAGATTGTCTGAGCAACCTGACTGAGGCCAGCGCCCACTCTACGGCGTCAGAGGGTAGGTCTGGAAAGATGTCGCCAAGCCATTGGTCACGCCCGGAATATGGGGGCGGCTACCAATGAGATCCGGCGCTCTTATGCACCAGAACTAGAAGCGCCGCGAGTGTAGTGTATAGACAAGCGTGGGGGAGCGGTCCCCCCTGTCTTTTCAGATACGACCTACGTAGAGATTGTCGGACTAACTAACACGTGCTTGTCCGACGAACCAGATGTTCGAACTGACGGACCCGGAGAACAGTGAACCGCCACATATTCCGGACATTGATATGGTTCTGAGCTTCCTGAGGAGACCACAGAACCGGAGGCTCTGACATGGCCTAGGTGGCACCCCCCATCCGTCAAGGATTGCGTCGTGTTACTGGAACTGAACAGCGGGGGAGGAAACCGTAGAGCCTACAGCCACGTACGAACCGATTTGCCCCACAACTCTAGTTCGGGGCGAATAAAGTCGGGACAGCGGAAATTATCTCCAAACCTCGTGTAAACTCGGACGAAAATGACTGAGGAAATGGAGTTGAAATGCTTCATGTGTAACCGACCAGTAAGGAATCAGATTCTCAACATGCTGGCCATGAGCCCCAGTACGTTCAGCCAAGCAAGGTGGGGCTTGGTGCAAGTTGCTGATTCGCTCCAGGCGAGGGAGTCACTAACCCTCGAGCCAGATCCAGTCGAGCCCCCAGATAAGAGGCGATGGGACGGAACTAGATTGGATTTCGTTCCAATTCATAATGAACCAAGTTCATGATTGTCCTGATGCAACAGGCGGTGTGATGGAGCGCCATCTCCGACGACTCGGCCACAACAAGCCAATCGTCCAGGTAGATGAAAAGACGTATCCTCCGTCTCTGGAGGAGCGCTCCCACCGCCTTCACCACTAGCGTGAAGACGCGTGGTCGCGGTCGAAAGACAGGGTGTAAGCGCGGAATGTAAGCTCGTTTCGGGAATTTGAAAAAACTGCAGGAACCGCTGAAAAATCATGATTGAATCGGGACGTGTAGTATTGCGTCTCAAATGACGTAGCCCCACTTGTCCTTGATCGGGGATTTTGAGCCACGGCGGTCAAGGTCCCATATGCATTTTCTTTGGCCTGATAAACCTGTCGAGAGGCTTGAGATTCAGGGATGGGGTCGCCCATCCCCGGTCTTTTGGGAGCAAGAAAGAAGCTCGACCAAAAAACCGTCGTGGTGTTCACACGATTGGGATAATGGCCGCCTTGGACCGCAGAGCCTTGACTACCTCCAGTAAAGCTCGTCTCCGAGCTAAATCCACCGGCAACCTGGTAACACGATACCGAATAAGCCGGAGGAGGGGAAGTAAACTCTTGGCGGTAACCACGACGAACTACATCGCATACCCACGTCCGTGATGGAATCCACCCCATGTTGCGAAATATGGATTTGGCCGCCCACTGGAGGGACTTTGTCCCGTGGGTCGGAAGCAGTGGGGAAAGCTGCAAACGTCGACCTCCAGACCCTCCAAAACCTCCTCTGCTGATTCCACCGACCCTCTTGGGCTTTGGTACTTAAGCCAGAAGGGTGGAAAGACGCCTTCGGTCCAGAAGACTTCTTGCCCTTGTTTCTGAACCTCCACCTGTTCTCTTGCTTGTTCTGAGCAGTAGAAGAAGAAGGGCCACCTCCCTTAGTAGGGGGGCAGGAGCAGCTGTCTTGGCTGACGACGGCTGCGCAGGTGCTGCCACATTAGTGGTCTTACGGCGTGTGCTAGCAGAATCACCCTTCAGAGGAGCCATCGACTGGCGCAGTTCCGATTCATTAGGACCTGCGCAGCAAACGTCGGACTCGGTCTACAAAGGGTCTCCCCGAATAGTGTAGACTGATTCAGGGGCACCTCACTGTCAATTCGTCGCCAACGTCAGTTCCATAGGCCCTGCTCAAATGCACGCATGCATATCGCGGCAATAAAAGAAAACTGACATAAGAGCCAAACGGAATCGACTCATGAACTGGCATTGGCCATCTCAGAAAACAGTTGAGAAGGCACTGTCATAGGAGAGACTAGGAATCTCCCCTCGCCACTCGCACCGCCTGGGAGCAATGTAAACAAGTGGTTGAGCAAGGTCACCTGAGAAAATGACCCCAGACGAAGCTGCGCCCGGAAATGTTCATCAAGCGACCTAAGTTCCTCCTCCCAGAAAGGGGCCAGACTTCTGAGGCGACGAACGAGAAAACCGACGGAAGGTGCTTGCTAACATCTTCATCCATTAAGGGAACTTGAGGGAGTTCATAATAGTCTCAGGAAAACCGAAGGAGGTGGAAAAATGACCCAAAGGTCGAAAAGTCCACCTGGAAGATAGCAAATTGATCAAAACGCTGAATGCAAGTCATTGGGGTACGTGCGAAACGGCGGCCCACGTTAAGGGACGCGTCCGCCATACCTCCAGCCGAGGTTAATGGGTTCCTTGATACCGAGTTTCCTCACAGAGAGACCAGGCGTACCGCCGCATTTCTCAAGGCTCAACCCGAGAAAGGTGGGGAAAGGAATGTGTGCAGATTCGCTTCTCTTATTAGAAGCAGACTCCACAAGGCGCCCGGAGGCGGGTACCTGAGTTGCTTCTTCTTCCTCATTCTTGAAGGGGAAAGTCTCAGAACTTCTCGACTTGAAGGAGAAGAAAAAGAATCTGAGTACTCGTCAGGCCCTGCACGAGAGGATGTACCACCACGAGAACCACTCCCATGGCGGCTTTCGACGCTAGTACGCCAACCTCGAGCCGGACCTACGCTCCAAACCCCAATCTCTGAGAATGGGTTGGAGGGGAGGGCACCCAGCCAGGATAGCCTGAGGCGGGGCTAACCCTGGGGGCCACCAAGCTCCACGGCATCAACCCTGAGGGATGAGCAAGGCCATTGAGCCAACCCACCACTACCATGGAACCATGGGTGTGGTGGATTTACGAGACATACTTTGGTCAAGGCCAAACGTCCCCAAAGTAATCGGACGAAGGCAATGATGTAAGAAAACACCCCTCCATAGGCTATTCAAGTCCACACCCCCTCCCCCTGCGAGCAAAATCAGCACGACCTGTACTGGAATCTCAGCTTGGGAGGTGACCACAAATATTTGCGCAGGTGAGGGACCGTACCCAAATCGACTTGGGGATAGGGAAGGTACCACTAATTGTAGCACGTTTTGCCCTTCAAACAAAGCGCTCATCGAGGCCGGTAAAATACTACTCGGCTGCTGCCAGTGACAATACCACCTGCCCGAGTGTATACAGAGGGCCATCGACCGAGTCGTTGGCCCTAGGCAAACAACAGGATGAAAGGAATTCAAATGCGGGCGATTGCCAAAAGAGTTGCAACCCCAGCCATGTTGTGTGGGAAGCATGGACTAAGGCCGGCAAAGGATGAGGAATCAATAAGGTTGAGGTCTGACCTTGACTCAATAGGTCTCTAAGCACACCTGGAGTGGCAGGACCAGACACCACCTGCGGGGTGATTGAAGTCGATTCAGATAGCCCAGTCGTATTGACCACCCCGGGGGTGTTCGCAACAGACTGAGCTAAGCCCGTTGCCAATGACATAAAGGTATCGAAGCAAAGGCTGCGCGGACCTAAAAGGGGACCTTGAATAGTCTTAGGCATCAAGGTCGACCCCTGGGATCTGCGGCTCCCCTCAAGAGAGGAAGGACTTGGACAATACCAAGTAGTGGCCTGGGCGTCTCAAGAGGCATTAGCAGGCACGACCATGTGCTGACTGAAATCAGCTCTAACTAAAGAAGCCGCGTGGGGAACCACTACTCAACTCCCTAGGAGGAGCAAACCCAAGGTCGCTTGGACCCGCCGAAACGGGAGGACTACCCATGCGATGTGGGACTTGACTACTGCCGCCGCAGGAGGAGAACCCACACCACGAGGGGACTTCGACCCCGCGTGAAACGGGGGGATAACCCTCTGGCCTCCACACACCCGTAGGAGTGGGGAGACCCTGGGCAAGACGGCGCAGGTGCACCCATGAGCCCAAATCCCGCACCCAGGGTTAAAGACCCCGGGGTGGTCGGTAGAGGGACCTTGGTGGAGCGTGATGAATATCTGCACGAACTGTAATATCATCACCCCGGAATACCACAGAGCTCCGTTCCCGGCGCCTTTGGACCCGAGGAAAAGAGACGGACAGTCGGATGATTCAGAAAGGCCTTCTGGAAAACCGACTGATCACGAGAGTCAGCCTCAAGGCTACAACAACCCTGCTTACCTTTTCTTTACTACTTTTCTCACCTTTCACATTTTAGGCTTCTTCGGGCGAGGACCAAAGCAGCAAGCACGGAGCTTGTTACAGGCGATCCTAGTGAACAGCACTAAAGCCTATACACAGGGGACACGGGGGATGCGCGAGAACAGGGCGACAATAAAAGGCAAAGGGGGTTGGGGGTAGACTCAAAAAAACCATTGCGCCCGCATTGGATACAAACGGCCATGATGACAAGAAAAGGGCAGAAAAATAACCGAGCGCCAATACGTCTACAGCAAGCAAAAAAAAAGTGCTCGGTAAGCACGACAGCGTAAGTTGGTGAAGAGCTTACCGACGAACTAAAAAACGTGCCGTGGAGGCAAGGGAAAACAGAGAAGTTCACTAAATACGCAATCTAGGAACGTTACAAAAACAATCACCGTATATACTGACGGACCCTTGAATGATTAAAACGGTAGGAGATTAAGTTTGTAATTGACAATACGGGTAACAAAGTTACCTCTGTTCATTAAACATTTCCCAAAGATACCATCGCAACAGTAACGGTATATAGAACGAGGTTTTACATTACATAAGCCTGCTAAGGTTCGAAAAAGGGTAACGAATTCCGCTACCCAAAACAGACGCTGTTGGACAAAGAGGCACAAAAATGCCAGAAAAAGTCAAATCGGGCGCTAAAAGGACCAGAACGTAGTGCCAGAACAGTCCATATCAAATATTAGCGAACCTATCGGTTTTAGAGAGCTAAAATTCACCTGCCAAAACCCTAATTCAAGCTAGAGAAACGATAACGGTCTCTTGGCTGTCAGCAATTTAATGGGGAGAGTATAGTGCGGGGTTGCCCGACCTGCTTGGCAGGGGTCGGGTTGCCGGTTTGGGTGGTGATTTATTGTTTATGAACTTAGGTATTCATATCTGAGAGCTGGCTCTTTTCCTTCAGAAAGATGCCCAAAAGTAAGTTAATAATTAAGCTCAAGGTGGTAAGCAGTAATACGCTTCGATACACGCTTGCAACAAGATACAATGTTCCACAATTCTAATTACGGTTACAAACATCATACAAAGTGACAAAGTTCATCACCCATCCATGTATCAAGAAAAAATTTCAAACTACAAGATTTGCAGTATTTGAAACCTTAAGGCAATATTTTACAGATTAAATAGGTGGTCTTACATATGTACCAAATATAAATGATTAATAGTATGTTTTTAATTAGTGTCCAACCGATCACCCGCTAGTTCTGAATATGGCGATTTTTGCTTGATTTATCTTTTAAACTGACGATCCGACACATTTCGATTTTTAAAAAAATGCAGTTTTCAGCTGTCCATACGAAGCTGGAAGTCCACCAATAAAATAAAAACCAATCAATAAACTCTACCCCTGTGTTGTGTACAGTGGATGGATTACTCACCTTGTTATCATCCATTGATTATTCCGGTTTTAGTTGAAAAAAAAAAAAGTTGGAAATGTGAATGAGAGTCTTATCAAAACCAAAGTGAAATAGCCATCCTAAATTCTTGACACATATTCAGAGATAGACCATAACAATCTGGAAACACCTTTGTAGTGTTCATCATTAGCCAGATAAATCCTTAATTTACTTATTTTGTTAAGTATTCACAAGTACTCGAAAGGTAATATATTACTGCATATTACCAAGTCTAATAGACACTGTACAATTTAAGTGGCATTATGCAACAGTCCAGCTGAAATCTACAAGATAAGGGACATACAGGTCCCGCCAAGTTCTTACAACATCAAACATACCACTGCAGGGACACAGTGTATTCGAAAGCTGTGTTGGATATGCTGTGCATGGATGTCTGACTATGCCCAGCCCACAACGGGAGGCTTGGCTAATGGGAAAGAAAGAAGTGACCTGATTAGTCCTGATGGGTCAACAAAGAGTATGTCGTGACAGTCATGGACTGGTCAAGACGGGGTGAATATAAACCTGGGAAACACCCATATCACTAGACAATATACTATACCCTATATAGAGGTGAGTGACTGGCTATGATGTTACTTTCCACGCTGTTGTTCTAAACATGCCAAGCCAAATAACAGACACCAAATTATGTCAAATACAATGCGTGTTGAAAACATTGTTTTGTATATTGAGTTGACCATAGTAGAGCGCTATACGATTTGTGGTTAGAAAATGCAAAGGTCGGGAAAAGCGGATTGCTAGCCTCATTGTAGGGGTGGGAAGTATGAACGTTTTGTTACAAACATCTTTTGTAAATCGAGCATATTCTTGGCCATTTGGGCTCCTGAAAAAGAATCAGGCAAGCTTTTTTCACTAAAGATAAAGTGAGGTTGGGTTCCCGGGAGTTTAAGGTTGTCAATGAAGTCTATGGGGCTTTTCTGCTACTTTTGGAAAAGCACAAAAACACAAAACATGTCTGCATCCTGGATTTTGCTAGCAACTCACCAATAGGTGCTTATAGGTTTAGGAAAATGATTTGTCAAAGAAAAAAATACAAATTAGTTTCAATGGCAGAAAATACCACTTTTTAACAAAACTCTCTTCATGGAGGCAAGCCAATGCATAGAACAACCAAAAACCAAGAAACTGTTGTGAGTGAGTGAGTGACACATTGTGGATTTCTATTATTGTAAGGTTCAAGCCTATCATTGTTAAGGTTGCAACCAGTTACATACTTGCTAATAACGTGAATGGTATTGGGGAGTTTCATTTTCATACCCAGCATGTGCAGTGTGGTACTATTTAAACATATGGGACCCACTTTACAACCCAAAGAACAAGGTCCTGGACAAAACAACCCTTTTTGAAATGAAGTTGTTGTGAACAAAGAGGTTCTATATAGATAGAGAGGCAAAACGTTACGTAATCTTTAAAAATTCCCGTCTGCCATGTTTTGCCGACCACAAGAAAACACTAGAGTACAACAATAGAAAGCAATGGAGGCCTCCGCATTCTTCCACTTACTGTGGGTGCCGCTTTTGCATATACACTAACGTAGTGATACAATTAATGTGTGTTAGAGGTGGCAAGGTTTGTAATAATAGTGTACGGATCATTGTGCTCAGATCTCTTTTTCTCATAATGCAATGCGCGCTTAGGTGAAAAGATGTATTAATTGCAGGAGGTTTTTTATTTAAATCAAGACGACTGACTTGTATTTCATTCGTTTGTGGGCC
>JAMKCH010042388.1:0-24428 GCA_023653785.1 Ophioderma brevispina | reverse complement strand
GGATCTAAACTATGCATCAAATTGCACAATTTTAAGACTAGATTTTCAAATGCAAAATTTCTTCACTTTTGAGGGGGCACATCACTCCTCAGATACCCCTACTTTCCCTCACACCATTTACGTGTCGTCTTGGCACACAGCGCCGCCCATTGTTGAATCTTGGCAAACCTTGGCAAATCTTCACTGCGCTAGGGAGTTATCAACCACATCCTAGTCGGCTGAGCGTGGGAAAATCCACGTACACACAGTATAAGATAGCGTTGATTCGGATTTTTTGTACATTGCGGTACCCTGGAGATTGCGCGAAATACTTGGCCTATGGTAACGAGTTACGCACCAAAATATTCCTTACTAAATTGTCTAGTTAGCTGACTAGTTTATAATAAATTATAGGTTTATATTTGGAAAAAGACGAAAAAACGTGAAAAATACGTGAAAAATTCTTACCTTATCAGCGGGCACAATTCTCGATTGCTGCTGTCCAGTCATGCCACACGCCAGGCTTACAAAAACTAGTGAGCTAAGGGGTCTTTTTTGTCAGGAACACATTTCTAACATCAGATCGCCCACCTGATTCGTCGTTTTCGCGATATCCAAGGTACCGCGAAACCGTTTTTTCATTCCTTGTTCAGCTAATCGCAGAGCAATTAACAGCGTCTGGCTGCTAGGGAGTTCCATGACGTAGCGCATGTCTAAGAATAGCCGGCCAATTAGCGATGCGGAAACGGAATCGGTGGCGCTGTGTCCCAGCAGTACAGATGCTATGGGAGCGTAAATGGTGTGTCCCTATGTGCGACGCTAAAGGGCCCCGCATTGTTCTCAATTAGGAAACGCTCACAAACAATTGTAACAAGGGGGCTGAAAATTGTTGACCCTTCAAAAGTGGGTCAAAGGTGTGGCGGACCATGACCATAAAAAACGCCTTTTTAGTTCTTGAAAATGGGGTCTATATGATTTTCTGTGGGGGTTGTCGTATATTTTTCACGGATAAAAGTGGGCTTCGATTTTTTTAGAAATGGGGACCCTGAAAATTCTCGGTTTTTTCATAACCCCCGGTACATGTTATTGGTTTCCTTGAGGTATAAAACACAACTACATTTCATATCGCGTTTCTGATAGGCGATAGCAGGGTGACCATCAGATTAAAACTATGCATCAAATCGCACTTTAAGACCATATTTTCACAATTTCTTCACTTCTGAGTGGGAATATCCCCCCTTAAACACCATCTAGTACATTGCGTCGCTTTGAGACGCTAAGGGGCCCCACCTTAAGCTGCTTACAAGGCCCGTTTCCTTAAAGGTCCATGGCCCGATCGCTAATAGCCTCGTCCCCAGAAGCCCCAGATTTTACTGGAAGTAGTCGAAATTTTGGTATCAGAAGAAAACTACTATTTTTCTCATTTACCCTGTGAAATCTTACAGCCACAGGATGTTTGGTTTGGAAGTTATGAGCGAAAATGTGCCATATTTTGGTCGACCAATATTAATTTTACACAGTACGCTATGGGGCTTACAAAATCACGTTTTTAGCTCTCGCGTCAAAACGGATTGAAATATCGGCGCGAAACTTTACAGATGGGATTTTGGATTGAAGGCCAATCTATCAAGATGAAAACTTCATATCCTTAAATCGGGCCATACCCCTTTAAATCCGCCGCTACCGTTGACCTGCTTCAAGAAGTGCTAAATGGAACAAATGCGCGAGAAGCGCTCGGACACTAGCTTATTTTTTTATTTATTCGGGTCAAACTTATTCCACATATTTGTAATGCGTGTACAACAATATTTTTCACTCAATAAACGTGCAGTAGAACACAGCTTGACACTATGATGTTGAACACAATGAGCTACAATGACGGCGATGGATAAATGTGATCCTATGCGATAACACTTAACATTTAAAGTTCACATTCATGACTTTTATCGGGTTCTATTTCACACAATTTGCATACTCGTAAATTTGTAAGTTTAAGACAGAAAATTTAATTGGTTGATTTTGAGACAAATGAGACGGTTTTCTTATTTTAGTCAGGCAGCAGATGTCAATATATTATCACTACTGCGATAACTTTGCCAACTTTGATTTTTCACTTTCATGTGTTCAAGGACATCACAAGGAATCACTTGCAACTTGTCGCCGTATTTCCAGTGTCGTATTTCGTCACCTGGGGGCGCTTTTTTCAAATGGCCGCCAAAATCATAGAAAATCGAATAAAAGCGTATTGTTTACCACAAATACCATCTAATAGGGTCAAGTTTCTGGATAATTTCGGTCAAGTGACCGCTAGAAATGTTTTAAAACCAAAAAAGTGTTGTTCAGGAATGATAGAGGGTTTTTTTCAAATATTTTGATAAGAGGGATGGTCAATACGATCATCCCCCCCATGCTGATGCCCGTTCATGTGTTTTGACCAGAATAACCTCAAATTTACCATAATAGTTTAAAAATGCTAAATTTAACGATTTTAGCTTCTAAATGGCAAAAATTATGTGCTAGTAATGAATCTTTTCAGCAAATCCTGTTTCATTCATAAATGTTCATCAACCCTCATCCCCCCAATGTCACAAAGAAATTTGCGCCACTGGCAGTGATTGGGGTCTTGCCATCTTTATAAACCCAAATTTTGTTTTTCTCTTTTAAGTGGAGATCGTAAACGTGTATCCAGCTTTCATAAAAATCGAAAATCGGGACACTTCCACTCTCTCCTCCTTTTCTCTGGGGTTAGAATATAGGACATCTTGGCGTAAAGCTTTCTTAACAAAGCGTTATCTGTTGAGGATCTTATTTTTTCTGCTGATTGCTTTGATGTGCCAACACGTGCAGCTATATGTGTGTACAACAATGTCGGTAAGACTAGGTTGACGGCTATTGGTCCTGAAAGCAGGGAGGCGCCCTTACTGGTGGATGGAAAGGAGGGGGATTTGTCTATCAATTCAACTTTCTTGGATCCTTGATAACTAAGGAGTGGTGACATTGCAATGAGATCGCAATCTATACAAGACATGGGCCTGACAGAGGATTACTAGAACTCCAAAACTCGGTCTAGTCCAAGTCTGGCATTTCCAAGGGCCACATACGCAAGTGAGCCACTGACCCTCACCCGAGAAGACCGTAACAGAATTGCGACTTTGGGAGTGTGGTGTTGGAGGCTATACTTTTCGCATCCATTGTGACTGAAGATGACCAAACTACAGTGTTTTTTTCAGGAGATTGTGGTGAAAAAACGCGTGTTACAGAAGATCTGCATCCAGAATCTAAGATATTTTGGGTCATGTATCATGGCGTGTTGGAAACAACTGTGGAAAGGTGATGCAAGGATGGTTTTGAAGGTAAAAGAAATGAGCCAAGAGCTCCGTGGTTCGACCAAATTAAGGCGGTTACGGGACACACTGTGCTATTCTATTGCTGAAGGTCGTCAATCTCTGGCATCGCTCTGCTGAGACACACGATCTGTCAGTCCATGACCGGAGTGAAAACCACCAACCAACCACTATTCCTATTCAATCTTCGTGAAACTAGATTTTTAACAAGGCTGCTAAAATAATAATCAGAGTAAAATACCTATATTTAGAGTCCACATACTTGTATGATTGACCCACACAAATTGGCAACGAAACAATTTGGTGCGAATCTACTCTGAAAATAGTCCAAAATAATATATTAAAATCTAAAAACCAAAATCAACCCTGTGGGAACATGAAGAAATAAGGGCAACCTTTGTACAGGGTTAAAAAATTAGAATTGTTCAATTGCTTTAAATGATTTACAATTTATTGGGCTACTCTTAAGGTTGTAAAAACGGTATAGTTTGCCTATCTACGCGTTATATAGTTGTTAGTACAATAGGCCATAACAGTGTGTTTTTTTCAGGTCATCCTGGGGTATAAATTCATAGAATGGTCCATTTTGATCGGAAAACTGGTTAAAACTGGTCAAATTTCCCACTATATAGTACATGTAAAATAATTCTATTGTTTTGAGATTCATTAAGAATAACAGAGCTATGACTAGTGACCCCCCTAGACCCCTGTAGCCCCATCACATTTTGTCTGTCCAATTATCAACGAATATTATAGATGTGCAACCATTATATTTTCGGGTTCTGTACCATTCGAAGAACAATGTGACAACACCCATTTTATCAGCCGGATATATCCTGAAAATTTACCCCCATTGTGGCCTTAAACCTATTTTTGATCATCATACTATTGAACTACAACTTGCAGATATGGCAAACTATAACCTTTTGTAATCCTGGAAATGTACGAAACACGTTTGCATACTTTCGATGTCGACGGCGTTTTTGATACTTTTCATATTTGACGCCCTGTATAAACCTTAACCCCCCTTAAAAATTATATGATGTTCCACTCCTTGATTGGAGTAGACTTTTTGATATGTTGTTTTTAAAGTATTCTCATACACTTCTGTTGTAATTGAATTCGTTGCAATTTATGTTTGGGTTAAGGACATTCATTCTATTTGGACTGGCCTATATACCTTCCATATCTTGGGTCTTCTTTGACGGACTCCCGCTATCTCAATAGCAAGCTGTCCTTTTTCAATTGCAACAGTCCTGTATTATGGCCTTCTTCGACATAAACTAACTGCAATCGGGCATGTATTCTTGTGTGAGCCTCGCCGAGTTTGACACAAATTTATGTAGACCCTGTAATTATTCTGTTAAATTTACAACATTTACTTTGCTTGCTAGAGTCGACAGTGGCCCTGACCACCTAGAAGTATTTATGCTAATGAGGTTACATAAGATGTTTATATTTATCTGCTTTTGGGGAAGAGACAGTCTAATACCTGCAAATCACACAATCAAAAGGCTCATTGCGAAAGACTTTTCACGTTCAGAGATTTCAACAGATTTTCAGGGACTTGCTATCCCCCCATAGTAATCCAGCAATAAATCATAAGCCAAGAAAGCTCCCTAAGTTTTGATAGCAGATATTTCACCCTATAAATTGGCAAGTTGCTCTTGGCTCTTGTGCGGTAGTAAATTTCTTAACCCCTTTCTTATAACATTCTCTTCTAACTCATAATTAAACATCCGCACCCAGTTTTTCCATACTTGCGAGAGTATCACGGTACCAGTTTTCCTCATTACATGGCAAATGACGGGATCCAATTATGGAAAAAACTTCTATAAACGTGGCCAGGGGACTTGTGTGCATATTCAATGCAATTGCGCGAATGTTGCAAAATTGTTATTTACGCCATAGAGAACACAAGCAAATGATCACAACAAACTAGACATAATTGGCCTCAATTTTTCTGATTACAATCATCACTACCTGACATAAGTTGAAAAACTAAAATTCCTCAATATGATGCCCTTATAAAATTAGCAGTGTATCGTACAAATTATATACCAATACGGCCCTGGTACGAAAAGTTACCCGTCCCAACAGTACAAATTAATACTTCCTCTCAACTTGTATCCCAATCATGTTTTTGGAGAGTCCTCACAAAAACGTTGACCCACTCCCCTTACAAGGCCCTTTTTGGACTTGTGACATCTTTCTCACAAAATGTTCACTTCCCTGTCACATTTTTCTCTAAATTGTGGCTATTTGTTATCACAAATATCAGCAACAACTAGGACCCTCTGTCATTTTTGTGAATTTGGGATTGTAACATTAGTTTATATTAGTGGTTCCAGATAGAAGAAAGACACCATTAATCATTATCTGTGGGTTTTGTTTTTTTTGGTTTTTGGTGGTTTGCGTCTGTTTATGGGTGTCTGTTTAACTGGGTTGTATTTTATTTTTGTTGGGAAGCACATAGGACCCACTTTTGCTCTACTCCACAAATCTTGGGGTGAGGTTAATATATTAATTGTAAACAGTATTGTTCCTGATATAAAAACATCTTTAATTCCCTAGAGTAAAAATCCTCGAAAAACACGTCACCATAATGATTTCTTCTTTTTTAATAGTTTTATTCGATAAATTTACTAATTATTTTGTTAGCCATCTTGGGAAAAACGCCCTCTAGTAATGGTACAGAATAGCACTTTTGGTCCTAAAATATTATAGGAAATCAATATGCTAAAATTATCTAGGAAACTCCCCTCTATTAATGGCATTTGTTTGATCAATACTATTGTTTAGGACCATTTTTAATTAATTTTCTATGATGTGCGGTCATTTTGGAACAACCCCCATCCTTATTTCTGAAAACAACACTGTTTTTTATTTGAAAACATTTTCTAGAGGCTCACCTGGCCAAAATTATCCAGACACGACCTAGTTAAATGATTATTTTTTGTTAAAGCGAATATGCTTTTAATGAATTCTCTATGTATTTTGGCGGCCATTTTGAACAAAAAAACGCTCCCTCTAGCTCCTGAAATGGTTTTTAAAACATTTCTCACGGTCACTTGTCGAAAATAATGCAGGACCCTAACCCTATTAGATGGTATCTTGGTAAACAATACGCTTTATAATTTATTTCTGATTTTCTATGATTCCTTGGCGCCATTTTGAAGCGCCCACAGGTTGCGAAATCACGACCCGGAAAATTCGCCGCGACAATTTGAAAGCGATGCCTTGTGATGTCCTTGAAACATGAAAGAGTGAAAATCAAAGTTTGCAAATTATCGCAGTAGCTGATAACTTCTGCTTGGACTATTTTTCATTTTTTAAATCTAAATGTGGATTAACGGCAAAACTATCCGTATTAGTGGTCTAAAAGGTTGGTCGTACCCTGAGGGTACTACTTCCAATTTCGTATATTAATTACAGGAAAAAAAAAAAAACTGATGTAATTAAAAATGTTATGGTAGGTACCGTCAACTTTATCAAAAATAATTTCCTGTTCAATTTTAGTATTTGGTTTTGTTATCCTGCATCTATCAAACATAGAAATGCAGAACTTGTTCAAAAATTCCTTTTAATAATTTTGTTTTGGTTATTAACCAGCTGTTAATGGCTCCAATTTTATGATCTGACTATTTGCTCCTGAAGTGCCTTTGGAGGATTCCGGATCATGGCAGTTCATGGGGCGGAGGTTCCTTGCTCATGCATGTGCTCATCATTTTGGCATCTTTCAACCGTGCCTTGTCCTTTGGTTCTCCAATGTAGCGCTTACTGTGATATATGACAATGAAACAAGATCATGCAAATTGCACATCACGCGGGCTAAACTTATTCCCAGCAATTATCCTGAAGCCGATATAATGGATCTGAGATACAACGAATTGAAGGAATAACTGAATCGGAATTTTACTGGTCCTCGACAGGTTCGGGTGCTCAACTTGGATGACAATATGATACGTGTTATACATACCGGGCCACTGGGATCTTTCATCTCCTCTGCGCTCGCTGCCCTTAGCAGTCCTTATCTTTCCCGCATCCACTTTCCTCACACGGGTTGATTGGGTCAGTTTTCACCTTCGATCACCCCAAACTGTCAAGCGTCTTCCTCGATAACAATGAATCACCGCAAGTGGCGCGGATACCTTTTTTTTCTGATGCAATAGAATACCGCTCGTCTGACAACAACAATATCGAAGAACCTCCATTTCACAGCATTTTTTTTTTTGGAAACATTACGAGGAATAAGTTTGCTGGAGCAATGAAATTTGAAAACTTTCGTTTTTGACATGAGATTTTTTTGAAGGCCACTCTAATGGAAACCTGTGACATTAAACATTGAGTCACAATTCACTCACGTCTTGTTTCTTTTTTCAGGTTTCGATCCGGCTTTTTGGAATATCCCTGAAACTACAACCTACAACAATACAGCTGTTAGCATCCGTGGTTTTGACTTCGTACTTTGAAGTTAAGTATGACTAACGTCGGTTTGAAGAATCTCGAAAAACTTAGCATTGCACGCGAAACGAAACTACCTTTTAGTAGTCACAACGCTTAAGAGCGATCTCAATATGGTACAAAGTTCCGCTAGAAACATGAGATACCTTACTGCTGATTATAATCTCATTGAGGTTAATCAAGAATTTCTCATCAGTTTAATGCCAGAGCTACTTTGCCTCAGCTAGCTTACAACGCTATTCATACCATATAGAAGAGAAAGAAATAGAAATAAAGATATAATAAAGAAAAATAAGAGAACAAGACAGAAAGAAGAACGAAAGAAAGAATGACTTTTTTTATTACTTTACCGTAAGCCCTATTTAAAGAATGGTTCATTAAAGATAGCATTAACTACTAAAGGTAAGGAAATTCATTTAAATGAATACCGTCTTTTACTTTAGAAGACACCCAAAGCTGTTTTTGGTAATATAAAATCCTCCGCCTCAACACGGTTAATCTTGATGGGAAAGTACACTTTGAACTCTGCTTAAAGTGGGCTGTAAATTTTGTAATGGTGTACTTTCTCTAGTAGGACGTAATGAGGCAATCGGGCAAGAGGGAGCAATTTTTTGCCAGCCCTCTTCACTTCTGAGGGGGTACATCCCCCTCAGACACCTACGGTCCTTGTGCGACGCCAAAATGCCCGCATTGTTCGCAATTGAAACGCCTCACACACTTGTAACAAGGGGCTGGCAAATGTGACCCTTCAAAGGTGGGTCAAAGGTGGGGCGGGCCATGAATGGGGCCTATTGATTTTCTGTATGGGGTGACGTATTTCACGGATAAAAGTGGCCTTCGATTTTTTTTTAGATCCGAAATGGTGACCCTGAAAATTGCTTTTTTTTAAACGCTCCCTTACAATTTCTACTGGTTCTTGAGGGGATACACAACACTACATTTCATAGCGCGTTTCGATAGGCGATAACAGGGTTGACCAACGATCAGACTATGCATTAAATCGCTCTTTTAAGACCAGATTTCAAAATGGGTTTCCATCACTTCTGAGTGGGAATTCACTCCCTTAAAGGTGCGTGTTCCGATCGTCTTTGGATCACACACACCCGGAATTACCCCGAGTAGTATCGATTTTGACTCATCAGATGAAAGGCCGTAATTATTTTTCTCATTGTCGTTCCTGAAATTTGAGCCCTCAAATCCAGTGCATTCCCAAGATATAAACAAAACAACCGCCGTTTTAGTGGTTACCAATCAATATTGGCACAATATTGAATAGGCGGCTTTGCACATGCATTATTGCGTCTCCCATCAAAACCCTAAGTTTGTTTCCCACGGTACTTGATGGGTGTTGTGCAATGCCAGGCTCTTATATCAATTAAAGAACACACTACCTTAATCGGAACGGATCACCTTTAAACACCATCTAGTCGTACCCAGGCCGTACGCAGGATCTTATTTGTGTGGGGGGGGCGGGATGCGGAACTTCAAAGTGGAGTTTTTTGCTAAAAGTGGACCTACCCCCCCCCCCAATGGTCCTTTTCGACTTTTTGAATATTTAATCACTAAAAAGTAGACTTTCACATATCAAAATTTCTCTAAGTTTGGACCTTTTTATCAAAACATTAAGCAAACGTGGACCTTTTGCCCCTTTTGTGGAATTTGGAGGGGGAGTGCGGTCCAGCCCCTGCGTACGGGCCTGGTCGTACTCAATGCGACATTGCGTGCTTTGCGACGTAAAAGGGCCCCATCTTAAGCTGCTGACAAGGCCCTTCAATCCGGCCGCGGCCGTTGACCCTGCTTCAGAAGTACTAAATGGACCAAATGCGCGAGAAGCGCTCGGACACTAGCTTATTTTTGTTATTACTTCATGACTTTTATCGGATTCTATTTCAACACAATTTGCGTGACTCGTAAAATTTGTAAGTTTAAGACCGAAAATTTAATTGGTTTTATTTTTCAGACAAATGGGATGGTTTTCTTATTTTCAAATTTTTAATCTAAATGTGATTAACACCAAAACTCTATAGTATTAGTGGCTAAAGGTTTGGCCGTACCCTGAGGTACTACTTCCAAATTTCGTATAATAATTAACAACTGTTGAAAGTAAAATGGGTAATGGTATGTGCTCACTTTTATCAACAAGTAATTTCCATAATTCAATTTTAGTATAGTTGTTTTTGTTCCGTGCATCTATCACCCAATAGAATTCAAAACTCTTGTTGTTAAACCATGCTTTGTTAATTTGTTGTGGCAATTAACCACCTGTTAATGATACAATTAATTTGGATATATTTCAGATCATGGCCAGTCCATCCTGTATGTCATGCATGTGCTCATCATTTTGGCATCTTTAACAGTGTGTGTCCTTTGGTTTCCAATGTAACGCTAACGGTGATTATGACGAGAAAGCGCTGAGATGCAAATTGCACATCACGCGGGCTAACTGTATTCCCAGCAATTATCCTGAAGCCGATATAATGGATCTGAGATACAACGAGATTGAAGATAGAATTCCTAGATATGATTTTACGGGCTACAACAGGTTCGTGTGCTCAACTTGGATGATAATATGATTACCGGGTCACTGGGATCTTTCTATTTCTATGATTTAGATTAAATTGAAGTAATTTATTTAGGAACACTTTCTTACTGTTATTGGTAGTTTGACTTCAATCGCCCCAAACTGTCAAGCGTTTCAATCGACACAATGAAATCACCAGCAGTGGCGCGGATACCTTTTTTTTCTGATTCAATAGAATACCTGTCGCTGGACAACAACAATCTCGAGAACTTCCTTTCAGCGATATTTTTTTGAACATTAGCGAGGATAAGTTTGCTGTACAATGATATGAAAACGTTCATAGATTTTTTGAAGGCTACTCTAAATGGAACCTGTGACATTAAACATTGATCACAATTCACTCACGTTCTGTTTCTGTTTTCTGTTTCGATCCGGCTGTGTTGGATATATCCCTGAACTACAACAGAGACAACAATACATCTGTTAGCATCCGTGGTTTTGACTTCATTACTTTGAAGTTAAGTATGACTAACGTCGGTTTGAAGAATCTCGAAAAACTTAGCATTGCAAGCGACGAAACTACTCTTTTAGTTAGTCACAATCGCTTAAGCGATCTCAATATGGTACAAAGTTCCGCGAGAAACATGAGATACCTTACTGCTGATTATAATCTCATTGAAGTTTTATCAAGAAGTTCTCATCAAGTTATGCCAGAGCTACTTGGCCTCAGCGTAGCTTACAACGCTATTCATACCATATCCCCTGAAACAATTAACAGTTTGGGAAATCTTGAATACCTAAATCTGAGAGGTAATAAAATCACAGATGTTACTTTCCTGGACAATCTTCTATCTGGAACGTCTTTACAAGAACTCGAACTAGAAAACAACCCTCTGAATTGTTCTTTGCCGATTTGCAATTTGTACATGTGGCTGATTGATCATCCTCCATATTACTCCCCAAGATGTGACACGCCCACTGAACACAAGAGAGAGCGTATCCCAAAGGACTTTCACGCTAACCGAAGCTGGCTGCGAAATTCCAACGATTAGGTCACCACTGCTGTACAACCTCTTACACTAGAAGTCCCCACAAACCTACACCACTACTGCGTTCAACAACAGAACGAATGGTATGAAACTGATCCTTCCATGCCACTACTCCATGCCATCTTCAGGCAATTGAATCTCAAAACATACCACATGGGAAGCAACCACAAGTCGAAGGAATTACGATTTACAGCATGTTGGATTAATTTTTCTACTTCAGTTTTGGCAATTTTATACGAACTCACCAAGCAAGCCCGACCTACCAGATATGTTCAAAAGTCATGATTGGCAAATTTGTGGAAAAATCACCGGGAAGTTTATTAGTGACAGCATGAAAGTGAACGTCGTACTAGCGAAACTAACAAAAGTGACGGACTTGAAACGATCCCGTTGATACTCGCAATCCTAATCCTTCTGTCTCGTGTAGTTCTTCTTGAAGGAAGGCGATCTCTTCTTCTTTTATCTTAATCTGAATTTCGGAAAGAAAGGAATAGAAATTAAGCGAGTGTAGCGTATCGGAAACGTAGCGCAGAGAGCAACCAGAAGAAGCTGACAAAGGGTCAGTTGACAACGGGCTTATCACAAGATCTGGACCAAGAGATTTCCTGTTTAATGAGTCGGCAAATAGTTGTAATTCAGGTTCTGTCGACAATGCTTGTTTACAATCCCTCACAGTCCGACATACAATGGACGTCATACAATGTAAATCACCATGTTTATTTAAATTGTACTAACAGGCTAATTTTTAATTAAGTGATGTTTTATTTAAAGAGGTCTTTGTCGGTCTGAAAGAAAAATAAACCTACTAACTCCAAATAGATTTGCCTTATAGCAGAATTAACTAACATGTTGCCCATGGGGTCGCATGTTCGCATTTGGTGCGTCGCTTCTGGCATTTGGTGAAGTTGTATGCCCATAGGAGGCATTAGAGATGAGGAAAGCTCTTCAAATCCCTTTGACCGATTATCATCGCCTCCTGTAAACAGGTCTAAAACTATTGTATTGAACACTACACACGAGATCAATATCAATGTTGAATGCATGTGCATCAACTTTGCATCGATGTACATAGTAAGGCAGATAGCGACATATATTGTAAGAATCGTGCATTTCTTTATAACAGGCATGAAATTTGGTCATAAATGGTTACAATTAATACTGAGTATTGATTATTTTTAGACATGGAACCACGTCACCGTCAATCATCTTCAAGGTAAACAAGATCATTTCGGGATCATTTTTGGGTCATTTATTAGAAAGCGAGATAGCATGTTTCCTAAGATGAGTACATTGATTGTAGTTTTAACTCGTACTTTTCGGCTTTAAAAAACTTGAATGTTTGTAGCGCCGTATGTCTTAAAGTATATTTGGAGACAAAATCTAGAAGTTGAATTGGGAAGAAAATGCCCCGTATCTAACACTGGCACCAAACTTCACATTGTCCGAAGTTGCCCGTTTTTCAATTTTGTCCCTAAGTTGGCCACATTTTGGTGAAATAAATGAGACGCCTGGCGCTATCATCCGATGTTCACATTCAGAGAAAATACTGTTTAAGCACATATCCGTAGTACCAAGTATTGTTAAATGGACGTCCCATCGACATATTTACCACAGCATTATAATGTACATCGATGCGATATTGATGCACATGCCTTCCAGCATTCCATTGATCTTATATCATTTTTTTGCCATTTTGGGTTTTTTAACACATCCTTGGTGGGTCGGGGGGTGGGGGGGGGCGGGGGCGTACACCATTTCACAGAGCGAATACTTTCGGGAGGAAGAATGGGTTCGCATATTAACTTATCCTTGACACTATTTTTTTGGGGAAGCAAAGCAACCCAATAACGCAAATTCTCAATCATTTAAGGATGAACAATCGCGGCACCAGAAATGTTTTTTTTGGGATCGAGGGGCAAATTAACTTAGGGGGCAGTGGAAATTTCCATAAATTTTCATGCAAAAAATCGCACCTCACGGTCGTAGAATTGAGAATCAGATTAAGGATTTCACACACTTTTTTGGAGGGGGTGTGGGTCCCACACATGCCTTACTGGGTCCTCTATTTCCATTGTACTCAAGTGATTGGCTATCTGCTCATAAAATACAATATTCCTTAAAATTCAAACCGCTGTGTTGTGTTTCTCACCTGGCCTATTTGGACGCTCCATAACCCCCTTCATGACCCAAATCTCTGTATTCATGCCCCAATCTACTAGGACAAATCATACTAGATTTTCCCGTTAAAATGGTGACAGTTCAAAGTATAAAATATATAATCCGTGTCCATTTTGGTGGCTTTTTTGTGATTAAAATGTCCATATGACTTGTAGCTATTGTTCAACAAGTTCACCGAAATGTATCCCCAGTGGACTTGTCCCTGTACTCTCAATGAAATGGTCATGGTTATGTTTTTGATTAAGCTTAAAGAGTATAAGAGGACTTTCCAGCAAAATATGAATATGCCCCCTCCGCCCATTTTTCAAAAAAACAATTTTACCAATTATTAAATCAAACCTGGAGGCATAATAGCCGTAAAAGAAGCGCAGCTTCATGGAATAATATGCATTTGTAATTTTCTGTCGATGCTGACGGATTCCGAGTCATGGCTTTTTATGGGGCCGATCAGGACATCAGGGAGTTTCAAAACTAGTGTTTTGTTTTCCTTTTTTCTTTGTTCAATATTCCTACGAAATGTCCTCGTGCAAATTTATACAAATTTGTATCCTCATAAAATCCTCGTGTCCCTTTAAATTAAAAGACCGTCTTTGATTAAGTCGAAATGTATGTCACAAATAAATCCATGAGAAGGGTTTGATGTGTATAGTTAACCAACTTATTCTGCATGTTTAATTTAACTTTGCCTCATGACCTTTTTGTGACCTCTAAGGTGACATTGAACCTGACCTGTGCCGGTGGTTCCATATCCAATGTTTTCCAAATTTAATTCTCTACCTCCCTCTGCCAAATTATGCTTTTATAACCAAAATGCAAATTGTTACCATTATCTGCTAACTACATACAATTCTGTGGTAAATATGACCAACTTCGGACCAAATTGAAAAACGGGCAACTCCGGGCACTTGTCAAGTTTGGTGTCATGTTTTAGATACTGCATATTTTTCCTTCCCAATTCAATTTAGATTTCGTCTCCAAAATATCATCTTTAAATACGGCGTTTCAAAAAATCCAATTTTTCAAAAACTACAATCAAAATGTAATCCTCTTAGGAACATGGCTATCTCCGATTTTTTTTGGACGGAAATACTCAGAATTTCGGCTGTATCGACTCCATCCTCTTTGTTTTCCGTCTCCACATGTAAACAAACACTGCTCAGCGGGGATATAGCTTTCTGCGCACAAGGTCAGATCTTGTTCAACTGAGCGTGCCCACCTTCCTGTCGGCGATGATCATGGAACATGAAAAAGTCTCTCCCTGCCGAGAAGCGCCCATTGTTGGTCTATGCTGTTTACAATGAGTTGCCAATGATAAATTGGGATAATCGGGCGTTGCGTAATGCAATTAAGGAGAGCTTTTCTCCTTCTCTCCTACCCCATGTATGACTTTGTACAGAAGAAGATGAGAAGAAAGGAGATGGCTCGATTTAGAAATCCGCTAGCCCCGGGATTACTTTCATTCACCAGCTCATTGTTTGGGTAACTCCAAGGCCGCTCGAGTGCACCGTTGAAGTAGATCTGTTCATTCCGGGACTCACTTGGCCATTCAGGAAGTTGTCAGACAGGAAGGTAATTGATCACCCTGCCATACTACACATTTATTAATTTCCACAGCTAAATTCTTTCTCTGCTGGTAGTGAACTCACGTTTTTCTGACGATCAATCATTTATTTATCCATTGCGAAATATTGAGGAAACAGTGACTTTTTTAACGAAAGAAAACACAAAATTAGCCCTTGATTTAAATTTTTTGAGGTACCATAAAGATGTTGTTATTTTAGCATAATATAAACATTTGCGGTTAGTTGCCTGTGAAATACGATATTATGAATGATAGATATGCCTTTTTGAATACACTCAATCTAACCTCTTTGTGTCAGACAGTGTCAAAAGAGCAAATGCTTTGAAAATTGGGTCAAAGTTGTCTGTATGATGCAAAGAGTAGGTTTCGCTGTACTGGTCACGACCAAAGTTCATTGACTTTGGTAATATGCCAGGTGACAACTGTGTAATTGGAATAGTTCTGGGATGTAATGACAGGTGTATGTAATGTTTATTACTATAACAGACAGCGCAAGTCTATGATAGAATCAATCGGATTTAAGGCTCTTAAGATGAAGATGGCGGATGAACAGTTTATCTTTTGAAGTAACAGTGAACCATCTCCGTTCTTTCTAATCTCTTGCTTGTAAGTCAATCGATAAAAAACAGTGTGTAAGGAATGGCTAGGGTTCTCCTGGTCAGAAAAATCGGATTATATAGGGGTACAGTAGAAAAGCAGTAACGATGGATTAAAAACTGGGGCGGAATCTTGAACAGAATATAGCAGAAAAGGTTTGGTTATGGCTACCATAGTCTTTCACGGGCTACTTATTTCAAGACCCACTATGTTACTATACCATCATGATTTCCATTTTTCTTGTGGGCGATCAAAATGGCTGCAATTCATATGGAAGCTATCTATAAACGTTTACGTTTGATATCAATAATATAGTGTCTTTTTTTTTATGTTTTTTAATTTTTGAGTTTAAAAAATGATTTATAATATGTGAAGCGAAAATTATATTAGCCTGGTATGTCCCATGCGCTTTAAATAAATGGGAATTATTTGGTAAGTAGCCACATTAATTAAATTGTGACTTTTAAATGACCCTTAATTATAATATTCTTATATTATCAGTGCATTTCAAGTAATTTCTTCGGGTGTTGAGGATATGAAATAGTATTTCTACAAAAAGCGATATTACAAAGTTACAGGAAATAAGAAAGTCTTACTGGTTCAACAATATCATGTACAAGGCAAACCAAGCATGGTTATAAGGAACATGAACCTGTGACCCGGATTTACACTACAAAGATTGTGGTAGGTCCCACTTCCTAGTTCCTCTTTAGAAAACCTAAAAATAGCAATGTTCTTATGGAAACGTACGCATTATAGTCTCAACTGACATTTGAAGGAAATTGTTAAGTTTTAAAAAAGTACGTCATTACGAGTTAATTATTAAGACCACACGGTTAGTGTGTCAACCAGATTTAAATTAACACAACCCGAAAAAACAACAAAAAAACAGCAAAAAAAGATAGAACATACCGTGGATATTAAAGAAAAATGTCCCTTTGTTTGACGCGTGTTTTACGAGAAAAATCACTAGGTGGGAGCTATCTTTAACAATCGCGTAAACTACTGTAATAAAAAAGCATAGCATGTATTTCAACCATAACAAGTATATATGAACATCCGAGTAAGATCTCCTTTAAGAAAACGAAACGACGAGTTAGAAATGGTTTCAAACGGTCATTTATACGATTATTAGTGGCAAATGTTGAACTTAAAAAAAAAAAGGTCTCACAGACCTAAAGCCCTTAGTCGAATAAATCTTGACAAACTTTAGTTATGATTTCTATGTATCCTCATGATGTGCCTTTTACTGCTAACATTATAAGTAATAGACTTTATACAAAGAAAATTATGTTTACGAGATTCTTTGATTTGACATGACGAAGAAAAAGGGCCGGATTTTTCGCCACGGCTTTCATGATCAAAGCGCCCAATTTTGCTCTCCTCGTGAGTCAAAGTGATGACCAAAACATCGTTGTTGACTCGAATTGATTGTTGACACTGTAAGATTGATTGGTTAATGAAGTAATAATACAATTGTGAAAATAAGTTCACGACTGACATATTTTGTTTCATGTAATTATTATTGAGATTAAAAACAAATCGATGCAGTTCACAGGGGGGGGGGGGGGAGGACACGACCTGACTCGATTTGGGCTTGGGGATTTCCAAACGGTAATTGTGGAACTGTACGGCATTACTATGGAGCATGGTCTCAGTTTCTTACAAAATCTCCTCTTAAACCCTAGTTTAATACATCTAGTAAGATCATGAATAAATAAAGGATAAATTAGTGACTTTTCAAAATCCGTCGGGGTTAGTGTATTACCCCGCTGCAAAATAGTGGACTTCAAATAACGGTATTTAGATTTTAAATATTCGTGACAGGCCTATAGCTCTTAGGCAAGTTATGAGTGTAACCGTACGATACGCGGAAATAAGCGCCCATTACCGTTAAGTCTTTGAAGGACTAGCACTCGAAGTCGAGCCGGATGTTGATGCCGATTTGAATTAAGGCTGTTGCTGGTTGGATGGCATGTCCTTACCCCTGGGCAGTTCACGGGGGGGGGGGGGGTCGGACACCGATTGTTGATTTGGGCATCTTCGGGAATTCTTTATGGGTATTTTACGGCAGCTCGGTCCCACGTGACATTTGCAAAATCACATTTTAAACCTTCCGTCAGAATACATCTAGTAATATCATGAGAATGTAAGAAAAAAATTGAATTTCAAAATCCGTCGGGGTTAGTGGATTAACCACGCTGCTAAAATAGTGTAAGTTCCAATAACGGTACATTTAGAGTATAAATTCGTGACCAGGCCTAGCCTTAAGTCAAGTATGTTGTGTGGATGTTCGATATGCGAAGAGCGCACTCCTACCGTTAAGTCTTTGAATAAGAATAGCACTAGGGTTACGCCCTGAAGTTCTCAGGCCGTTCTGTGCTGTTAGGGTTGGCATGTCATACCCCCCCTGGCAGTTCACTCGCAATGGAAAGTGGCAACAATGCGATATGATGGTCACAACGACGTCAAGTAAATTATGGATGGGTCATCACTTTGACGTCACCATTTGCCTGAGATTGTGGATTTGTCGGATCGTTTTCGAGTAGTAAGCTTTGGGCGACAAATTAAAGGGCCAATACTCAATCAAAGTGGAAATTTCATTATTTTGTTAGCTGTAATCTACGGTACTTAAGCTTTTCCTCCATACAAAAATTTTCCAAAATCGATCATGACATATTTCATTTAAGCCAGAACAAGTGCAGTTTGGGGAATGATTTTAAATCAACATTTGGTCTGATGGTGATGTTTCCTTTAATGAATTATCGGAATGTTTAAAAAAAGAATTGGAATAGAAGGAAAATGGGAACCAAGTTTGCAACTGGGGCAGCCGAACTGAGTATACTTGGCGATCTCGTACATTTATTAAATTTATATGGTCGTACTCTTTTTTAAAAACCTTGGTGGCTGTTAACGTCTTTTTGGTAGAATATATTAATAGAGTCACGACTTATTCCTGGAAGGTCTATACTTTAAATATTTTGTTAAGCTCTGCCCTAGGGCCATTGAAAACACTCCCTTCAAAAGATAGTCTAAACTGAAGGAGAGAGAGAGAGAGAGACGAGAGAGAGAGAAAGAGCGGAAGAGATGAAGACACAGAATCGACGGAGAGAGGAAGGAATAAGAGAGAGAAGGAGATGACTTTGGGGACATCAATAGTTGACAAACCGCACGTTAGCAATACGGCGATGACATGTTAGAGGTGCGGGAAAAGATGCACATACAGATACAGCATTCAATAGCTTTATTACGCCCGATTGAGCGCGAAGGAAATCGCCGGGTAGGATGGAGGAACGAGGCCCACTATAGTCATTCATTGGTGTATATTTCACAATCAATTTTGGTTGTCATACTACTTTGTCATGTACGCAGGTGTTTTTATCACAAAAAATAAACTGTATAAGAAAAAAAAAAAAACGATTAAAAGTTGAGAAACTTCAGGGGGATGCTCTCTGAAAAAAGCAAGCGTAGAGCATGCATCCATTTCTATGACCATTTATGACTTAAATGAAGAGAAAAGAAGATGGTGCTTAGCTGCTCTTTGTTATGGAGCATGTAAATGATGCCTAGATAGACCTTGACTTTTACAATCATTATAGGCTACAAAGAGGCTATTAAGGGCAGACCCTTTATAGCAAACTCAATACCACTCAACCAATGATGACTAGATTAGGATTATGTACCAGTCTTCACATCAAGCAGGACTCTGCGAATTACAACAAATGGCGCATTATATGGCAAAAGATGGACCATAACCGCACTATTTATATCATGAGGCAAGTTAACTCACATCTCAAATTCCATGGCGCAGTTCAATAGCTTTCATTCACAATTATATGTATTTTGGTATGATATATGATACTTAGAAACGAATTGGTAGCTGTGGATGACATGTGCCCATCCAAGGCTAATGAAACTGAGCCTTAGCATGAGAATGACTTAACTCATAGGGTATGTGGTAAGGCATGTACTAGTATGTAATAGGTGTTGTTGTTTTTTCTGCATTCCACCCCCAGAAAACAAAAAATGCAAAAATAAGTCTTCCCCCCCACAATAAACCAAGCATTGCCACTCACATATATGTTGTAATATAATATAGGCAACACATGCCTGCAAAGCGGCTTTGTGGTTCTTCTTGGGGGGGGGGGGGGGGGGGGGGGGGGGGGGAGGGTCATATCTGGAAATGCAATTACCCATTGAAGAGTTATTATTAAATTTTTAAAAAGGACGTTTGGGAAATCATAAAGTGGAATGTTTGTGAAAACAAGCAAAAGGAAAACTTTGAGCATGGGGCTTTATGATGTGGTTCGGTACGTTTCCAAATCATCAGTTCTTATGAAAACTATAGTCAGGGGCAGCTCCTTCATTCCTATCCGGCGCTGTCCTTTTATAAGCACAAGGCCTGCAGGTGCTCACGCATACTGCCGGGCAGTGCTTTGTTCGTTTTTGCCGGCGTTGACGTTTAATGTCAACTCATTTCTATATTATAGTCTCAATTTATTTACAAAGTTCTTACATCTAATTGCTCCTAATTAGGTGTAGTTATACCGACTTTGTTGCATCAAATTGATTTCTGGTGAGTGCACAAAGTCGTAATGGTAGTTACGACATTTATTACACTCATAGGAAAACCTTGTCATGTAGATATGATATTGTATTTGACCTGTGAGGTGATGAGTTTAAAAAGAGGGGGGGGAGAAAATAAAGAAAACCCCCAAAAATTTATGACAAAGTCTTATTTTCATGTTACCAACTTTATGATAATTTTGGCGAAATCTTACCTTAAAATATGAAAAAAAGTGGCAAATTTCGACGTGAATACGACGGCCAACTATGATCTGGAAGTTTCGTGTTCGAGCCCCGCTGCGGCCAGTGTTGTGTACTTGGGCAAGGCACTTTACCGCGCTTGCATCGCCGACCAGCATTTTCAGGGATAGCGCTATCAAAGATTATCTAAACAAAATGCGGGACACTCCACCTATTTTCGTGTAACGGAGTAACGGAAGTGGATGTTAATGGGAAGGGCACTCCAAGCGTCAGGTAGGTTGTTGTTGTTGTTGTAAGGTTCCGTCATGACTGACAGGGTCGCGACCTTCGTGATGACATGCCATCTCTATCTGTCTACTGCCAAAGCATACACTGATGGAAGAGATTGTCCAACAAGCATAACTTTTTCAAGGCAGTTACCCTCCCGTCTTGCAATATGGCCAAAGTAACTAAGTGTTTGGCGGTTGGTATGATCAAGCAGACAGTATTTTTCTCCATTTCTAGGTAGGTAAGATGCGAAAACATCTCGTCTAGCATACGTGTAGAAGCAATGGCGAGTAGATCGAAAGTCTAGCGTTCAGCTGTTAATTGCTCAAATAACCGCCCCCAAAATCACCAAATCTTTATTTCTTTCAATTTCCTAAAGACGAAAAGAGGTAGAAATATATTTGTTGATTTGCTTGGACAAATTAACTATTTGTGAGTGAAAGTGAGTGCACAGTGTCAGTGTATAGACTCGCCGATGCACTTTATGTATTTTATATATTTTAGGCCACTTTACACTAAACCTGGCAAAGCACTATATAAAATCTTAGTATGATCCCAGCTAAGGTTAGTGATTAAAATTCAAGTAAGTTTTAATTTAAAATGTTAAAAAAATAAAATTTCAGCCAATATATTTTTTAATCTATAGACAAATGTATATCATTGGCAACGAGTAGATTCAAAACTGCCACATGGTACCCAATTAATGTAGAACCAACTATATTGTTTCGTTAAAAAAAACCCGAAAAGGAAACAAAGAATGGAGGCACTCAAAAATTCAGGGTCACAAGTACAATGACATGCATGTGCTGCACTTCATTCCCCAACAAGGGCTCTTATGGTGAGATGAATAAAAAGTACAAAACTGTCCAAAATTAGGGATCTAGCTTTTCACCAAATATTATAAATGTTAGTTTATAGCAACCACTATTATTTTTCCATTTCATTTTCCACTCTTTAAATGCAAGATTTGCTTCAAAATCTAGGCTCCTTGTTATTTTTCGCATAGTTTCTGCAACGTCAGCCGTCGTCGTCTGCTTGAGTTTACCTACTGGACGCATGTCGGCGCCATTCCCCATGTAGTGATTTTGATGACGTAGCAGCGTTACATCGTTCGCCGTACAAAATCGACGGAGTGTCCTATCTTGGGTAGATAATCTTTGCTGCGATTCACTGAGGAAGCTGTTATGGGAATATTACAATCTAAGTGCTAATGGGATTGTGCCCTTGGCCAGCTGCCGCCCTAGGGGACGCGAAATGATTGAACGATTTCCTGATGGCAGCGTAATAATAATAATAGGCAACAGTGCTATGATGTTGAGAAATGGAGCTTTATAAAAGCCTGTGTATTATTAGGATAAAATATATAAAAAAATTGTAGTTACGATTTTTAGCACTCAACATAAGGCTGAGTCAGAACCCGAGAAGGGTGCCCTCAATTTTCTAACAAATCTTTTTTTATATACATAATGCTTGTCCATATACTAATCACTGTGTGCAATAGCTTAGCTCAAATCGATGTCATATAGAACAACACGACTTTGTTATAAAATTCTGGATACGTGATTTTTTGTTATAAAATGTGTCCTAGCTATGGTACTGTTATACTATACATAACTATTTACTACATCGTAACGAAAATTCTCAAACATTGGAATTGAACAATTTAGGTGAACATCCTTAGGTCTAATTGACTATTTGTAATTAATACACAGAAATATATTTAAAAATCTTAGCCTTTAAGCATTCAGTCAATGTATTGCACTGTTATTAAGCTAATTAGCCTTATTTGGTGTAGTTACGACTTCGTTGCACTCCAATTCCTGTTGAGTACAACAAAGTCGTAACTGATAGATACGACTTTGTTGCACTCTGCGGGAAACTCTGTGTGATAGTGACGCCGCTTCAATTAACTGATTACTTCTTATTTCATAATATATTTAGGGAGTGTTCATAAATACTTGGTGGGGGTGCTTTTTTTGATCCCCCCTTTTAGGGTCTTAAATATTTTTTGATCCCCTATAGCTTCAGACAAAAAAGCAGGATTTACAATGCTAAGTATGTAACAGTGTCCCTATATGAGGGCTGAACAGGGGTGGGTCCAGGCATCCCTAGATGTGGGGCCCTGCAGTAAAGGTAGAAATTGCCGATTTTGCGCAGTGGCGTAACAGGCGGGGGCAGGGGACAGGTTGCCCCCTGACGACTTTGGCCGGGAAAAAAATTGCAAAAATCATGCTAAATCAGCCCTCTAACCGGGAAAAATTGGCCTTTTGACCCCCCTGAGAGGGAAAATTTCCCAAAACTGGGAAACTTGCCCCTCAGAGCGGGTAGGCCCGTTACGCCACTGATTTTGCGCTACTGGCGACTAGCAAGTTGTCCAGGGCTGAGGGTGTACATCTTCTCACACAAAGCGCAGAACCCTTCATGCAATATTGTTAAAACCATTTAAATTTTTTAAGTGATTCACCACAAATACCAAGTTTTGGTAACGGTCTTAACAAATGATGTGTAAGGTTTGTTTTTAATGAATTATTATCATATGTAAGCATACATATGCATATATATCTCAATTTCTGTAACTATTGCAAATTTCTAAAACAAATTTGTTGGGGGAATATTTACAATAGCCTACGGGTACTGCAATCAAATATGAAATTGGGATAATATTAAGAAAGTTGTTTAAAAGAAAAATGATTGATGTGGATGACCCTGGGGTGGGTGCGGGAGGGGTGTCGCGCAGAAGCCTCGCAAAAGCTTTCCTAAATACATTTTCTCTTGCAAAGATAACACAATTTGAAATTTCCAATGTGGCTCACAATAAAAGATAATATTGAGTATGGGCATTAACAGTATTAAAAAGTAAAATCTTAATTGATAGGTAAGGTTTTTTTGCATGTAGCATCGAAGCGTTCGTAGAGAGTTCATACCCGAATCGACAAACTTTAATTAAAATATAATGCTGATGGAAAAAAAGTGTGGCTGGTTGTAGATAGCCTAGCTTCAATGTATTCAGAAACGTGAACTGGGTAAAATAGAAGTGAAGTTGTTTCTGGACTAAAAAGTAGGGTGGCCACAATGTGGACATGGCACCGATTATACGGGAGTGGGCACAGGAAGGATACATCCTTGCGCGCGAAGCGCGGAACCCTTGTAATATTCGCTTTTCAAGACACGTTTTCTAGTGGAAAAGTTGATGTTCCTAAAATTGGAAACTGGATATTAAAATAATGATACTTTGGTGAAGTTATGTTTTGAATGGAGCAAAAATGTCCATAATTTTTTTGATTGGGCGAAGGAATGTAGCCAGAGAAGAGTACAACGTCTGGTTGCTTCATTAAATTCGGCAAGGTCCTTGTTGGTGCATGGTTGCTCCAACAGTGGGCAGACCAAGAGATGTTCCATTGCCGGTGGTGGTGTTCCACAACCAAGAACAGTATCCTGATCTGCTTCCAGGTAGCCCCATTTTGCAGGGAAACCTTAGATTGGCCGATTCCGGTTCTCAATCTGTTGGGACATCGCCATTCAACCCATGAGGAGTCAAATCCTGGTGGAAGATGCTCTCCGGGTTCAAAACCAATAGATGTTACTTGTTTGGTAGCAAGTCTTTCTTTCCACAAGGCGACACTATTAAACTCTTTAGAGACTGGGATGAATATTTATTAATCTTTTCCTGGAGATGGCCA
>JAMKCH010042387.1:0-62372 GCA_023653785.1 Ophioderma brevispina | reverse complement strand
TTTTAAAGGGGCGTGTTTTGCACCTAATATTTAAAAAAATTTAAAATTTAAAACAAAATTGATGAGAATGTATCAAAGGAAAAAAGCGCCCCAAATTTTTCGAATCTTTTTTTCAGGGGGGGTAGGACACGATCTGCTCGATTTGGGCATTGGGGATTTCCAACCGGTAATGTGGGGAACTGTACGTGCATTTACTATGGGCAGTCTCGGTCCCAGTCCCAAAATCATCTCTTAAACCTTTGTTCAAAAGATCTTAGTAATATCATGATAAATTAAGAAAAAAAATATTGACTTCAAAACCGTCGAGGGTTTAGTGGATTAACCGCGCCTGTTAAAATAGTGTAATTTCCAATAAACGGTCATTTAGATTTAAATATTCGTGACCAGGCCTAAGTCTTAAGCCCGGGTCTGTGCGTAACCATTCGATATGCGTCAGAGCGACCTCCTACCATTAAGTCTGTGAAACAGACTAGCACCGGGAATTTGATGCCGTTTGAATTTGCGGTGTGTTTGTTGGCAGTCCTACCCCCCCTGCTTGTTTTCATATTTGGAATGTTTACTAAAGTATCATCACACATGAAGTGAATAAACCGAATACACCGTTTTTATGCAATAATAATGACAATTTTGTAGTTTTCTGTTTTGCATGAAGTATTCAAAACGCATGGTTTCGATAGGGAAAATTTACGATACACAGAACAAGTCTAAAACAAAGTTTGCGGTTTTATTTTATTATTGTCCAAAAAATTTCGAAAGTTTTCATTAAGGTGGTCTACAACGATCCAGTGCAAGTATCCTCTAAAAAATCTCCCCCTATCACTTTAATGTCCTTCCGGTGACAGATATATGACATCAAATTAACTTAAATCAATGGCGAGATAATTAAGATCTCTTAAAAACTTATTACCAAGTGGACTCCCCCTCTGAAAACCACTTTGCCATTGGATTTTTTTACCAAAAGTCTAGTATTTTAGAGTACTTTACACAAACCACTAACAGGAAAAATTGGAAAATGGTCGAACCAGATTCAAATTGGCGGCCCAAAACGATTTGTGGAAATTGCTCACCCAAAATCAAAGGCGAGTGGATTAGTCACTTAAAAACTTATTGACCTTATTTGATCAAACAATGTTATGAAAATAATAACTTGGACCCTCAAGAGGTAGACTTCCTTTGGGTGAAATTCGAAATAAAGTTCATTGGCGGCCACTTTGAAACAGCCGCAATCTTGAAAATCATGATTACTGCTGAAATGTCGTGTGGTCGATCCTCATACATTACAAATGTGGAGTGTTCTTAAAATTATTGTTTTTCATCATTATCAACTCAAGTTAGGTTTAAATATGAAATATGGATTTCACTATCGGCTATTTTGAAATCTAAGATGGCAGCCATATTGATAGTGATCTAAATCAATAGCTCTATACATGTGCATCATTTTAAATCTTACTGAACCTTATTTGATAAAAAATAGTGAAGTTATGCTGGCATTTAAGCTCTTGAAAGGAATATTTCATAATTGGGTAAAATATAGAGGGCGCTGTATGCAAATAGGGGCGCTACAATTTTGGCACTTTATCAAAATTGTTCAGGGGCTCGATATAGGCATGCCAAGTTTCATGTTTTCAGGAAAAAATGCACAATGATTAGCCATAATTTGACTGCGAAGGGTGTATTGACCTTGATGATGTGTTTGAATGAGCCAACTAAATCAGCGTCAAGTACACTCACTTAACTTATAAACAGCTTTCTTGTACAGCAATATTGATTTAATTAGTATTTTACGTTTACCTTTAAAATACTCCTCACCTGTGTGATGAACCGAGCTTTCACCCTGTTAAGTGCACATGACGACCGTGAATGTTTACGAAATGTTTGGTTGTCTCTTTTTTTGCCTTCCTTACTGTCATGCTTTTACTCTAGGAGGGAGGGGGAGCGAGAGCCCGGCAAGAAAGGTTTGCATAAAACCAAGCATTTTAGCAATGAATTTGTCGGTCTGTTGCTAGCGCCTGCACTCCTCGGTATTAATTTCGGGATTAAGAAAAGTTACCCCAGTGCTTTGGCCTTCCATGGTACGGAGAAGTAAATGGGAAGGTAGTTTACTGCGGAAAGAAAGTACGAGTTATGTTATTAATTAAAATACACTTCTAGTGCATCAGGTATGTTGATTATCCATTGTTGATCAGTGCCTTATATCCGACGAAACCAGTCTCCAGTAATGTTATCAAGGCAGAGAGCACACAATTATATAAACCTGCACGCCAAACAAAAGAATTCTAGATAAATTGCACACGAAAAAAAGAATCTTGATATTTGTGCACTTATGTCGTCTAGTGACTTCAGACAAACCTCTAGAAACACGGAGAATGATTCGTAAAATATAATGCTCTGAACAACAAAGGATAATCACTATACAACATATTTACCAACCATGTCCATCAAGCAACGTTAAGGGTGGTTGACAAATTTATCCTAATGTGTGAAATGGCGTGCTTGAGTGCTTTTCCAATTCCCAGTTTCACCGGACCTCTCTCTATAATAATATAGATAGTTTTGTGTATTCAAATGAAAAAACTATGGAGTTGATAAAATGAGTTTTCTGACAAATGAAAACCAACTTTTACAATTGGGGGAATTGAAATCTGTACCCATCACTTGAAAAACATATTTCTTTAAAAAAATAACCAAAAATATCAAGTTTTATCAACCTGAAATAGGTTCTTCTCTATGACAAACGAGATTTTCCCGAAACTTAGTTTATTAGTCATATTTATTAATTAATATGAATTTTTTTTTTGGAAAAAGTTATCATTGATAAAACTGATTTAACGATGAGTCAATGATGAATGTTGAAAACCATGTTTCTCAAAAATATAGTCAATAACTCAGTTTTAGAAGTAAAAACCTCAGTGTAACAAATTTACTCAAAGATATATCATTTTAAAGCTTAGCAATATACATTTCAAAAATATCGCACTAACTCAAAATACAAGTTAGTACCTTGTCATTACAGCAAAAACTAGAATTTCGCGGTTCTCGGCTTTCGCGGTTTTCGGCACGGAGGGGTACCGAGGTTAGGGTGTTGGTTCCGTGCGGAACCTTATTAGACGTAACTTGTAGCGTTTGTAAAACTTTGTCACCACCTAGGGTCCCTGTCTGACTACCGACCATAGGACCCTTTGCAACTATACCAGGGCCCCCTTAGCTGCCTTAAAGTCCCAAGGTCTTTTCTGTAAATTCGAACTATCCAAGACCCTTTCAAAACTGACTGGGAGCCCTGCCCAGATGTCACTGAGTGTCCTTCTCAACTTACCCAGATCGCCCTCTCATCTACCAAAGGTGGCCATTTCCCAACTACACCAGGTTACTCCTTTCAACTACACCAGGGCACATTCTACATTACCTCACACCTATACCCTCCCCCAAAAACAAGTTTTTTTGGGTATTACAATGATTCCTCATGCGTTATATGATATTGGGCAGAAGCGCTTGGGGGGGGGGGGGGGGGGGGGGGGGGGGGTGGGGGAACTTTTATTTTTTTCTTTTTTTTTTTTTTTTTTCTTTTTTTTCGGGGGGGGAATATAAATGGCAATACCTCATTTGCATACCATGAAAACTCTCCCCTGTTTCCTTCTCATCCTCCCAGAGTTCCCTTTCCCAACTACCCCAGGGTTCTCTTTCCCGAACGCCAGGGTTCCACATTATACAAGTGTTGTCAATCACCCCCCCCCCCAACAACCCTCCCCACCAAATTCAGGTTCTCATTATCACCCAAATTGAAAACTGAAAAAAAAATGAAAAAAACAATATTTTTAATTATTTTTATAAAAACTGTAATTTTGTTTTTTAACCTTTTCTCCAATTTTTCTTATTTTATTATATGCTTAAAGCTTATTTTATTTTGGGTCACTATTTTTCACATTTCTATTTTTTCTTTTTATAAGTGTTTAAACAAAACACATTTTCTTCGTATTTTTTTAAAATGTATTGTCATTTTTTTTGGTCATTTTAATATCAGGTTTATTCTGTAAATTAATTTTGGATATTTAGTTTAATATTTTTAATAGGTTTGCCAATTTTAAATGCCTTATTGTATTGTTTCATTGTTTTTGTTCGTATTCGATATTTTTATTATTTCTAATATGCTTTTAAACTTTTGATTACTTACTAACGTCGTTTGTATTTATGCCTCAAGTTCTATTGTTTATTTATTATACGGTTTTTTTTTTAAATTAGTATTTTAATAATACCACGCCACATCTTTCCTTAAAAAACCCCTTGCTTTTCGTATTTTATCAACGGGTATTTTTGGTTATTTTTCATATGCTTCCAACCTAAATTTATAATTTTTTTTTGCTAGGTATTTATGTTATACAAACTCGGATCTTGGGGTGTTAATGCTAAAATTTTTTTGTTTTCACACCAACTTCCAAAAGTATTTTATGCAAACGCGTAACAGAGATGGTTTTACGTAGACATTGTAAACCATTTGTTTTCATCAAGAGGGATAAGAACACTGGGCCCACAATACTGAATGAATTTCACGAATATTAGGTTCTAAAAACATGTATGCGTAAAAGCAGAAAACGCATAATGTGATATCGTATACTAGACTAACTTTAATTTTGTTGCAGTGTTTAATCATTAAACGGGAGTCATAATAAGACTACCTAAAACTTGTTGTTGCCAACTTTTGTAGTTTTTCTTTTTGTAATTATTTATGATTACATTTATGAACAGGAGGTGCCATCTGTCTGGCCACTTTGGCCTGTTGGTCACCTCGCTATAATAATTGTATTATTTTTCTCACTTCTTTGTCATCGTACTTAATCTTTATAAATGTCGATGATTTGGAAATAAGAAGAAATTATTTATCAATTTGTCTAGTGTTATTATTTAAGATTTTATTTTTATTAGTTCATTTTCATTTTAAGTTACATTGCTTATTGATGTTATTTTCATTTAGTTTATTTTTTGGTATTGTACATTTTATTTTTGTTTATTAACGTTTGTTATTAATTTGAATTTTAATTAATTGTTATTTTTTTAGGTATTTTAAGAATTTTAATTTAATATGGTTTTTATTTTAAAATTCTTATTTGGTATTTGTCTTTCTTTTTGTTTGTTTTTATCGTTTCTTTTTTCACTCATTCAATTCACATTAGTTCTTTTGAATGTTTTATTTTGATATTTTTATTTATTGTTTAAATTATTTTCTTTTGTTCCATTGTTAATGCTGTTTATTTAATTATTCCCAACTTCGTGTTCACTTTAAGCTGTTGTAGGTTGATTAAAAAAAGCAAGAAAAAAGTTGGGGAAAGGAGAAAAAAAGCCAAAATAACGGAACATCTTTTCTGGTAACACAACAGCTCCAACAAGACAAAACTAAATAACAATAAAAAAAATCAAACTGCCTTTAGACCGATTTCGAACCCTGGACCAACGGGGGAAAAAATAACAAATGTGCATAAGCGCCTCAAAACCACTGCGCCCCTAAGGAACTTGCCATACAAATGTGTAATCTGCTCCATTCTCCACAAGCTTATGGAAGACAGATTGCACGACCACTAATAGCCCAGAGAAGATATATTTACCGAGAAATAAAGCGAACACAAATTACTCAAACACTACATCATGAAATATTTTTTTTCCTATAGCCTATAAAAGAATAAAACATTACATATCTCTAATGGAGAATTTCACCATTAGTGAAAAAACTTATACAGGCCCTTATTTCCACAAAGAACGTACCAATCACCAAACCCGATTCACTAAGTGTAACCCCTCTTTACGAACATGGACTCTTCCACATGGCCAGTTCGGTTTGGAGGACGAAACAAAACACTAAAGTCTTGAGGAAAACACTTGCCCGCACAAATCGTCCAAAATTCCACCTTTTTCGTTCAAAAAAAACAAAACAAGCCTTTCGGCCATGGAAAAAGACGAAGACTTCAAAACACATAAACATATCCAATTTATAGCTAAACACACTCTCATCCAAAACGTTGACAGAAAGTTCAAATTTTGCTCACCAATGCAAAGAGGCCAGATACCTACCCCATTACGTGCACACTTACTGTCTTTGACGGCAAAGTTCGTTTTTGGATTTTCCAAAGTAGACCAATCCAATATACAGATAACGTCTGATAATGATCACTGATAAACTCAGATATTAATCTTGAACAGTAGGGTTTTATGAATGAAAAAACTTTTCAGTCAATATTAGCTTTCTCGGATAAACTACGTTTTTTCAATCAATAAAAAACAAGTTTTCACCAAAACTAAATTCCGGTGTTGAAAACAAGCTTTCAGTTAAATACCACGAATTTCCCGAAAAAAAAAAAAAAAATAATAAAATTATGACCAAAAAAATAGTTGAACGAAGTATGCGGATTTAGCCTGCCATACATGGAGCATAACTATAGGGCTATACCTATGTTGCCACGGAGAGACCGACATCCCATCGAAACAGTGGCGTAGCCAGGGGGGGGGGGTGCGGCAGGGAGGGCCAGGGGAATCTTTCCCCATGAAAAAATTAGTGATTTTCTGCACATGTGTCAATTTACATAATAAAAAAAAATAGGCCTATTACTATTATACTATACTAACAGATTTTATAATGCTAATTGCTAATGTAGGGGGCGATAAAGTACAGGACGCATTGTGATGTATAAAAAATAAGAAATGGCCTTGAATACGCACGCACGGGGGGATGCGTACATTAAGTGCCAACACCCCCCCCCCCCAAACAAACACGTGGCATTGAACGTGGTCATACAAACCTCAGAAACACAAAACCACTAGGTTCCTTGAGATTTACTGTTTTTACTTTCATTTGACAGGAGTTGCGCGACTCGAAAACAAAGACTAATATGGACAATAGCTTGTAACACGATCCGGCCTTTTAATTGTGAGTGGATGTAACTCACCTGCACGCCATAATAGCTTTGTCAAAACCCTCAATGCTGTTGTTTGTGATACATTATCATATTTACAATATAAACGGGCAGATGAATTTTAGTATCCTGCCACCACATGCAGTTTATTCCGTTGAGGCTGCCGACGAATTCATTTGGTGGTTGGCCTGTTGGCACAATATTCAAAAATTATTTGAAACTACCCAAGTTTATAGGACGTGTGGACATTGTGGGTACAATACACACTATTACTAGGCCTTAAAGATCGGGACCACATACCTTTAATTCGAGAGAATTCCAAGTTCAAATACTATCCCTAGCTATTCACTAACTGGATAGTTAACTGGCAATATCTGCTGTTTCGCCAGTCCACCTTTGTGTATGTGCTCCGCAAGAATACTGTATGTTAGCTCAAAGACCTCATTACTGGTCAAACACCATGGCCTTTCAAGTGATGGAACCTTATCAAACAAACCACATCAACAAACAATAATCCTACAACTGCGGATACAGGTAGTTGAGCAAGAAGGCAAGTTGATCACCGTTGTGTTTTAATTTGATGCAAGTTGTTATTTTATTTTTCTACGTTACATTTTCTTAATTTTAACACATATTCATATTATACTGTGTATTTGAAATGAGGCATGCTATGTGTATGACGGATATTTGACGTAGCTGAGTGCACTATGTTAGATAATTGTGTGTGAGCACGAGTTTGTCCACTTTGGTCTCGAGGCTTCGCCTTTCGACCCACAAGTGGACAAACTCGCCTTACTCTCACGAAATTATGTAACATAATGCACTCAGCGACGTCAATATCTTTACATAGTTAATGACTTTACGCAATCAATACAATAAAGTGCATAAACTGATTTAAATTTTAAAAAAAAAATACACAATTCCAAATTTTGAGGGAATTAAGAAGCATTAAATCCGAAAGCAGCAACACCATAATAATGTTGATACACAACCAAGTATATGGCAATTAGTTGGAGAGGTTAACGACACGTTTTTGAACTTATCGCGCCATGTAAATTTGCTTTCTTTACGCTTACATAAATGATAAGAAAACAAGCCGTATAAAATATGTGTGTGTGTGTGTGGTTTGGTGTGTGTGTCTGGTGTATTAGTAAAATATTTAAACGAGGAGAAAAACAAGACAGAGAGATAGAAGAGTTGAAGGCTGATAATACGAAATTTAAATGCCAGTGAGCTTCGAATCTCATATCTGATTGAATATCATGGTCGGAATTCAGTCTAAAGAAGAACGATGTAATTCATGTTGAAGCATGTTAAATCAATTTGTCTTAAGAATCTGGCATAGCCTCTGCCAAGAGGAATGGGAGAAGTTGAGTCCTCCAGCGGTTTGGTATCGTTTGACGTTGATTGAAAGAATTAAACTTCAGTTTCCAACATAATACTATTGACGTGAAAAAAACGAGAGGTGACTTTTGTATATTTGAAAGCGTTTATAAGTTTAAGCAATGCAGATGCCATATCGTCACTTTTGAAAATAATTGCTTTTATTCACAACATTTATATTTTCAAAGTTCGGAAAAGGTGCAATACTTTACCGGCGCTAACCAGACCTGAGCCTCCGGGGGGGGGCAAGACTCGGGAAGTTTCCCATTTTTTTCAGGCTCGCTTCGCTCGCCCGGGTGACCCGTATTTTTCCCCTTCTCTCCCTTCTTCTCGCCCCCATTCTTAGCTTCTCCTCTCCCCATTTTAGTTGTCCGGGGAAGTATGCCCCCCCTGCCCCCCACCCCGCTGGTTACGCCACTGTACTTTACCATTCTATTGTGTCTGGCTGTCCAAATAGGGTTCAATTGCCAGGAAAATATTAGTATGCGTCTGCGTTTGCGTAATTTCAAATTAAGAAGCAGGAACTGACCTGAGTTTTGCGCTTGTAGCTGTCAGAAAACCTCCTCTTGGAGGGCATATATTTTTGACTTATTTTTATAACACACACAAAAAGCTATGTGAAAAAAGTAATGTAAGTATAGTGTTTAGTAAAGTTAAAATGTTACACTTAAGGAAAAGCCTCACATAATTTGGTTAAATTGCACAGTTTTACAGAGACACAAGGAAATTTCCAGAAACTGTGTTTTTCCGAAAACCAGTATTTTTAAATTGTGTTCTAGAATGCCTTTTCTCAATGTATTAAATGACATTATGACGTCAATAAGCATAAAACATCGAGTTTTACGTCATGCACGCGGGAAAGTTCAAAACTTAAGTTTGGATTTCTTTTCAATTGTTTTTTTTTTTTCTAAATAACTTTGAAACATTCTCGGGAGGTGTTCTTCCCATTCAAGCCACAAATTAAAGATATTTGTATCCATCATAATAAAACGCTTAGTGAGTTCACTATAAGATGAAACACGGCACTTAGAAACATAGTGCAATTCAACATTTTAAAATTATAGTTTGATTGTTGGTTATAAAGCTTTTAGATACATTAGGACCTTAAACTGAAATGATAAAGACCAAATCAGCGACCCTTCTGGGTAAAACAGAGGACGATTTTATAATCAAAAGGAAATCTGGCGACATTTATTCAGCAGACGACGGAAATTGCGTTTACACAAGAAAACACACGCCGGAGTTGATCCCATGCAGGGCACGGACCCTGTTTTACAACTCTATGACCTTTGTGGTCATATCAAAGCTTTCAACGTATTTTTTGGGCGTAAAATCGCAACGAAATATGGTTAGTTTTTGTTTATAGCGCGCTATATTATCGGTTATTTTTTTTGAAGTCATAATCTTCCATTGATATACTAGCGTAATATATGCCTTCCAGCATGAGATCACCTTTACTAAAATGGGGTGGGTGTTACTATTGTTCTTGACATAATACGCTTTGCTTTGGAACTTCGGGAGAATCTTGAAATTCTTAAAAACCGATAATATTGTTTCTGTTGGCTTCAGTACATAACACGTTTGCTGATGAATATCATGTAAAAAATAGGCAGACAATCACAGTTTCTACAAGCCAATTGACTTACTGTCGAAATTAGTACCGTATATCTGAGATATTGTATGTTTCGGCATTTGGAGATCGTGTTTCCTTCTTTTTCTTATCCGTTGTATCTTATCACATTTCACCTAACATTGCAGGTAGATATGCACGATATTGGAAACCACTAGAAGGTATTACTGTCACTTTCAGCTCTTCTCGGCTGATATGCTCAAAACTCCCAGGGTGACCACATTTGTTTTCAGGATGTATACCAAGTATTCTTGTCTTTAGCTTCTTGTCAATGTAGTGGTTGGATTAATGAAAGTTTTCTACATTTTACAGGTTTAGACTCTATGCAATATAGAGAGGACTTTATTAGACATGCAATTTGAATAGAGTCGTTTCTTAAAGGGAAATAACACGCTAATTTTTAGTTGACATATGTGATAACTAGTGTTGAAACGATTCTCAACAGTGATAATAGTAACACTAAATTAATTACTTAATTCGAAGACACAACGAAAATAGTGATCACATGTGCCAAAGTGATGTTTCGGCCAATGCTACGGCATTTTAGAGTTTGGTCCCGTATGATGTCAATGCACGAAGTTTACTTTCAGAATCTTACATGTCTAATAGAGGTTCAACGCGATGTACCGTGCATCATGCAGTGATTATATTCAAAATAAAAAGAATAACTTCTTTACAGATCAACCTTAATACCAATAATGGATACTTAGTTAAAGGGGCTTTCGTGATTCCCAACCTCGCCCCCCCCACTTTTACCTAAAAAAAAAGGTTGAGATTTCTATATCATCTGAACGTTAGGCCCTTAGTAAATCCAGTGTACCAATCGTACTGGCAAATTCGGTCGTATCGTAAGAAAATGGCCATTTTTGTTATTTTCTGTCGGTAATTGCAAAACAGTGGGCTATGGGACTGTGGAAACAAGCATTTGCCCATAACGCAAAAACGGAATATCGGGATCACTCAAATTTTTGAATGGCTTTGTTTCTCAGGATATCTAGTGAACCATGAATAAACGGGAGTGCGGGAGGAGTGGCGACCCCCCACAGCAACATTATGAGGGAGTCTGGCCCAAACGCCAATACAGAGAGATGGGCACTCCGCCTGCGGGCGCAACCATTTAGCATTTGCAGGAATCAAAACAGGTTGTGCTGAATCGCGAAATGAGCCTTTAATAGGTTCATTCTGAAGGTAGCGCATTGAAAGGCTTCCATGATTTTACGTGGGGAATTCAATTCAGTGCAATACATGTGGGATTGACGGACTCTAATATGAACGGCTCTACTAGAGCATTATATGCTGAATAGCCTTCCACGTTTTTTTGTATTCCGCAAAAATTCAACACCGGACCGTCTGTCTCTAATAATTTATATATTTTTTTTTTAATTCAAATGAAAAACTATGGTGTTGATAAAGTGAGTTTTCTGATAAATTGAAAACCAAACTTTACAATTGGGAATTGAAATCTGTACCCAGCACTTGAAAAACATATTTTCTTTAAAAAAAATTAACCAAAAATCAGTTTATCACCTGAAAATAGGTTATTCTCTATGAAAACGTAGATTTCAAAACTTAGTTTGATTAGTCTATATTTTTTTTGAAAAAGTTTATCATTTGATAAAACTGAGTTTACAATACGATGAGTCCATGATTGACTTGTTGAAAACCATGTTATCTCAAAATTTTCAATAACTCCGTTTTCAAGTAAAAACCTCATTTTAAAAACGATTACGTTCAAAGATATATCATTTAAAGCTTATCAAATATACATTTCAAAAATCTCGCACTACCTCACATACAATTTAGTACTTGTCATTCTCATTCAAAATGATCACTGATAAACTCAGATTATAAACTTTTACAGTAGGGTTTTATGAAGAAAATCTTTTCATCAATATTTATAGGCTTTCTCTTTCTCTCGTCTCAACTAATTTTTCAATCAAAAACAATTTTCACCTAACTAATTTTTAGTTGAAAACAAAGCTTTCAGTTAAATCCCACGAATTTCCCGACAAAAATAATGTAAAATTATGACCAAAAAAATAGTGTAACGAAGTATGAGGATTTAGCCGGCCATACACCTGTTCATAACTATAGGCCTATACCTAATGTTGCCACGGAGAGACCCGCATCCCATCGAACAGTGGCGTAGCCAGGGGGGGGGTGGGCAGGGGAGGAGGGCAGGGAGCTTTCCCCCCATGAAAATTTCGTGATTTTCTTTTCTGCACATGTGTCCAATTAAATATAACCAAAAGGCCATACTATTAGCCATACTAACGAGATTTATCTATGCTAAGTGGCTACTTTTAGGGGCGCATAAGGTTCCGGACGCATTGTAGATGTATAAAAAATAGAAATGGGCCTTGTACGCCGCACGCACGGGGGATGGTACATTAAGTTGGCCAACACCCCCCCCCCCCCCAAAAAAAAAAAAAAAACTGGTTATTTTTATTATCAAAAAGAAATTTTATGCCACTGGCATTGAAACGTGGTCATTACAAACCCCAGACACACAAAAAACACGTATGTTTCCTTGAGATTTACTGTTTTTACTTTCATTTGACAGGAGTTGCGCTACTCGAAAACCAAGACTAATTACTGGACAAGAGCTGTAACAGATCCGGCCTTTAATAATTGAAGGGGATCATCATGGCACGCCATAATAGCTTTGTCAAAAATCCTCAATGCTGTTTGTTTGTGATACATTATCCTACTTACCACAATAAACGAATGAATTAGTATTCTGCACCACTGCAGTTTATTTCCTGTTGATGCTGCCGAATTAATTTGGTGGTGGCACAATATTCAAATTATTTAACTACCCAATTTTATAGGCCCGTGTTGGACATGTGTGTACAATACAACCTGTTACTAGGCCTAAAGAAATCGACCACATACCTTTTAATGGAGAATCCAAGTTCAAATACTATCCCTAGCTATTCACTAATTGGATTAGGGTACTGGCATATTGCTTGTTTCGCAGTTTCACCCACCTCTTGTGTATGCGTTCCGCAAGAATACTGTATGTTATCTCAAATTACCTCATTACTTGGTCAAACCACCATGGCCTTTCAAGTGATGCACCCACAACAAACCTCATCAACAAACAATAATCCCTACAACTGCGAATACAGGTGATTGAGCAAGAAGGCAAGTTGATCACCCGTGTTTTAATTTGTGAAGTTGTTATTATTTTTCTAACGGTAGGCATTTTCTTAATTTTAAAACCATATTCATATTATTACTTTGTACTTGAACTGATGCATGCTAAGTGTATGACGATCTTTGACTGAGCTACGTGGCACTGAGGCTCCTGTTCGATTATTGCGTGTGAGCCGAGTTTTGTCCACTTTGGGTCCCAAGGGCCTTCGGCCTTATCGACCCAAAGTGGACAATCTCGTACTCTCACGCAATTATGTAACATATGCCTCAGCTACGTCAATTATCCTTCCATAGTTAATGACTTTATATTCTAGACATAATATAACACAATTACAATTGAGGGAATTAAGAAGCAATTAAATCCGAAGCAACACATAATAATGTTGATACACAAAAAACAAGTATATGGCAATTATTTTGGAGGTACGACACGTTTTTGACATTATCGCGGCCATGTCAATTTGCTTGCTTTTTACGCTACATAAATGATCAGAAAACAAGCCGTTATACCTATGTGTGTGTGTGTGTGTGTCTGCGTGTAATTAGTAAAATATATTAAACATAGAAAAGACAGCGAGATAGAAGTTGAAGGCTGATAAATACGATTTAATGCAGGGAGCTTCGAATCTATATCCTGTTGATATTTCATGGGTCGAATTTCAGTCTATAAGAGACACGATGTCATTCATTTTGTCATCACCTGTAAAAAAATAAATTTGTCTAAGAATCTTGGAATAGCCTCTGCCAAGAGGAATGAGACGTTGAGTCCTCCAGGGTATCGAATACGTTGATTGTAACAGGATAAAACTTCAGTTTTCCAACAAATCTATTGACGTGAAAACAGACGAAGGTTATCTTTTGTATATTTGAAGGTTATAAGTTTAAGCTAAGGCAGATGGCTCATATCGTCACTTTAAATAATTGCTTAAACATTTATATTTTTCAATAGTTCGGAAAAGGTGCATACTTTACCAGGCGCTAACCATACCTGAGCCTCCGGGGGGGGTGGGCAAGAACTCGGGAAGTTTCCCCAGTTTTTTCGCGCTCGCTTCGCTCTGGCCGGGTAGACCCGTATTTTCCCCCACCTTCTCCTCCCTTCTTCTCGTCCCCATTTCTTAGCTTCTCTCCGGTCCCCCATTTTAGTTGTCCGGTGGAAGTCTGCCCCCCCTGCCCCCCACCCCGCTTTAACCCACTGTACTTTACCATTCTATTGTGTCTGGCTGTCCAAATAGGGTTTTTTCCCATTGGTCCCATATTGTATGCGTATGCGTTTGCGTAATTCAAATTAAGAAGCAGGAACTTACCCTGAGTTTTGCTCTGTAGCTGTCCAAAAACCTCCTCTTGAGGGCATATATTTTTTTACTTTAGTTTTATAACACACACAAATGCTATGAACGTTATTAAGTATAGTGATTTAGTACAAGTACAAGTACCCTTTACGGAAAAGCTCACATAATTTGGTCAAATTGCACAGTTTTACAGAGACACCAAGGAAATTTCCAGAACTTGTGTTTTTCCGAAACATTATTTTAAATTGAATGTTTAGAAGCTTTCAATGTATTAAAGTGACATATGACTCAATAAGCATACAACATCGATTTTTCGTCATGCACGACGGAAAGTTAAAGCATCCCTCTCTGGGGCCGATTAAAAGACCAGGGAAGTTCAAAACTTAAGTTTGGATTTCTTTTTCTAATTGTTTTTTTTTCTAATAACCTTGAAACCTTCTCTGGAAGTGTTCTTTGCACCATTCAAGCCACAAATTAAGAGAAATTTGGTATCCTCATATAACGCCTTAGACGTGTCACTATAAAGATTGAAACACTTGCACATGTTGAAAAATAGTGCAATTCAACATTTTAAAATGATATTTGCTGGTTATAAAGCTTTTATATACATTAGACCTTCAACGAAATATGAAGACCAAATCACGCCCTTATTGGTAACAGACGAGTTTATAATAAAGGAATCTGGCTACTTTTATTCAGCAGACGACGGAAATTAGGGTGTTAAGCACAAGAAAACACACGCCGGAGTTGATCCCATGCAGGGCACGGACCCTGTTTTACCACTCTATGACCTTTGTGGTCAATATCAAAGAGTACGAGTCTATGATATTTCAGATTTGTTGATTGGGGGCATGTTTTGTACAGGGGTCAAAAGTAAAACAGGTCTAATTGTTTTGAAACCTACACCAACTAACTCATGTGGTCATAAGGATTAAAAAGTATAGTTTGCCATTTCTACGGTCATTAATGTCAGGATTATAAGCTCATCACGATTCAAGGTCATCCTGGGGGATTTTTTTCAGAGTGCTCCGATTTTGACGAAACTAGTGTCAGATTGTTTGTCTGGTCATATCCTATGACAGAAATGCATATTTGCTCCGCATTTGACATTTTATATAAATTAGATGAAGAATTTGGGATCATTTTAAAAGAAATCGTAGCATTCTAAAAATGTCACCCCAGGATGACCTTGAACATTTATTGTCCTATAACTATTTAACTATAACCCATCGATAGGCTAAACTATACCTTTTTTATCCTTAGGATATCGCCAAAATGCTGGAATAGATTTCATTACAAATATACCTACTTTATAATTCCCGCCCCCATACAAACATTGCCCCCTGCAAATGAATGTTCCCCGCTACCTATACTTCTACACTTTTGATATGTTATTCTCGTATCACTTCTAAGTATAACAAAACAAAAAATTGTTTCTGTTGCAATTATTTTGAGGTTATAATATTATTTTATTTAAATTCTTGCACCGCTTATTTTTTGTGCATTCGTTTTCATCTGAAATTTATTGTTATCATCACCTTCATAAGCGAGAGTGCGATACAACTTTCATGAGGTGATCCTCATTGCTCGGATGGCATATATTAAGCTATGTACCAATGGAAAGCTTATTTTATCGCGATTTTATATGTAACTGTATCATATTTATGCTACTCACGATTTGGTTACAAGAGCCAAAATGAAAATCGTCTTTCAAGCAACACCACTTCAGCGAAAGTCAATATTATTGACTTGGGCGCTGTAAGGTGGTGACGTCACCGATTGTGCAATCGTTGATGGCAGTAAACAAAATCCCATTCACTTGTATCGCTCGCTTCTGCGCTTTTGAAGACTTACCATTGTTTTCTCTAAAATTTGCTCAACTAAATCAGAATTATGAGCAATACAGATACAGATAACTATCTGTTGAAGTATCTGGTAGATTTGATGGCTCTATCCCACGCAGTCACCAGAGAAGCGGTTCAGTCGGCATTTTGTACATACTGAATTCCTTGGTTCACAGTATTGCTGCAATTTGTTATGGTTAATAAACTGTCGCTAGTTAAAGTAATCACCACCATGTTACGCTCGATGAGCCAAGACTTTACCGGAAACCCAATAGCAAAGCCAACAGTGATTCATTTAAAAAAAAAGGTTCAACAGCCATAATTGAGTGACTGTTTCCCGGTCTGAGAAAAGTAGATTAAGATATTCACCGTTACTCCCCCTGATAGCGCCTACACCGCATGCAATTCCATCGGTTAGCATAAGAGGGTGTAACGTAAATCTATGGAAGCGGCTGAGCCGTGTCTATACGCACGCGGTAGTTTTTGACCACCACCCATGCTCCAGGGGCAGGTCCCCCTCACTAACCTCAAAGGGCAGCTATTTATTTTTCATGCTCCAGTAGGCATGAGTGGTGGTCAAAATCTCACACTTTCATGTAAACACAGCTGGCCTCTGAGCTCTGCTCGCTACTCGAGATTCATCGTAAGCGATGAGAATGCAAGCGATTTTTTTCACATTTCTTGCACACTTATGAAGCCGGGAATTATAATTACCAATCTACAGAGATCAAGGAACCTAGTCAACCAACATTTATCGCTATATTGGTGAAATTCAACACAGGAGAAGATTTGGGGTTCCTTTACATTGGAAGATGCATTGCGCAACAAGACTTGTGCAATCGCCTACGTCACACGAATTTGCCAAGGTCAGAGAAGGAAAGCTTTAAGCGTATTTTTTGGGCGTAAAATCGCAACGAAATATAGGGTTAGTTTTTTGGTTTATAGCGGCTATATTATACGGTTATTTTTTTTTAAGTCATAAGCTTTCCATTGGTATATAGCTTAATATATGCCGTCCGAGCAATGAGGATCACCTTTAACTAAAATGGTGTGTGTTACTATTGTTCTTGACATAATACGCTTTGCTTTGGAACTTCGGGAGAAATCTGAGAAATATCTTGAAAACCGTTCATGGATAATATTGTTCATGTTGCTTCAAGTAACATAACACGTTGCGATGAATATCAATTTAAAAATAGGCAGACAAATTCAACATTTACTACAATCCAAATTGACTTACTGTCAGAAAATTAGTAACGTATAGCTGATGATATTGTATGTTACATTTGAGATCGTGTTTCCTTCTTTTCTTATCCGTTGTATCTTATCACATTTCACCTAACATTGCAGGTAGATATGCACGATATTGGAAACCAACTAGAAGGTATTACTGCACTTCAGCTCTTCTCGGCTGATATGCTCAAAACTCCCAGGGTGACCACATTTGTTTTCAGGATGTAGAAACAAGTATTCTTGTCTTTAGCTTCTTGTAATTTAGTGGTTGGATTAATGAAGTTTCTACATTTTACAGGTTTAGACCTATGCTATAGAGAGGACTTTATTAGACATGCAATTTGAATAGAGCGTTGCTTAAAGGGAAATAACACGCTAATTTTTAGTTTAAATATGTGATTAACTATGTTGAAATGATTCTCAACAGTGATAATATTACACTAAATTAATTACTTAATTAGAAGACACAAACGAAAATAGTGATCATGGCCATAGTGATGTTTCGGCCAATGCTACGTCATGTTTATAGTTTGTCCCGTGATGATTGTCAATGCAACGAAGTTTACTTTCAGAATCTTACATGTCTAATAGGTTCAACGCGATGTACCGTGCATCTGCAGTGATTATATTCAAATAAAGAAATAACTTCTTTACAGATCAACCTTAATACCAATAATGGATACTTATTTAAAGGGCATTTCGTGATTCACAACCTCGCCCCCCCACTTACCTAAAAAAAGGTTGAAATTTCTATATCATCTGAACTGTTAGCCTTAGTAATCCATGTGTACCAAATCGTATGTGCAAATTCGGTCGTATCTGTAAGAAAATGGCAATTTTGTATTTTCTGTCGGTAATTGCAAAACAGTGGGCTATGGGACTGTGGGAAACAAGCATTTGCCCATAACGCAAAAACGGAAGATCGGGATCAACTCAAATTTTGTGAATAGGCTTTTCTCAGGGATATCTAGTGAACCATGAATAAAACGGGAGTGCGGGAGGAGTGGCGAACCCCCCACAGCAACATTATATGAGGGAGTCTGGCCCAAACGCCAATGACAGAGAAATGGGCACTCCGCCTGCGGGCGCACCATTTTGCATTTGCATGAATAAAACAGGTGGTGCTGGAATCGCGAAATGTACCTTTAATAGGTTCATTCGAAGGTACGCATTGAAGGCCTCAATTGATTTTACGTGGGGAATTCAATTCAGTGCAATGCATGTGGGATTGACGGACTCTAATATGAACGGCTCTACTCGAGCAGTATATGCTGAATAGCATTCCACGTTTTGTATTCCGCAAAAATTCTAACACTCTACTGCACACCTGCTTTATTTGTTGGCAACATGGCCGCTTCCATCCACCCAGGGAGAATGTTTAACAAACCTAAGCCTGATCCCTTAAAGGCATTCTAATGTAGACGATATGGTAGAATTTCTCAGTAGTTTTAAAAGATTCCTGAAATGGAGAAATGTGAAGGAACGGCTATTCGTCTATTGAACGTCATTGAATGCAAACACAACGAAAGTGAATAGAGTAAACGCGGATGTTTTAAACTAACGATCATTGTGTTATCAGAAAAAAATGCACTTTATGTAAGATTTCACTAGATGAAGGATCATTTGAACATCTCTTTGGAGGCTTTTGATGTGAATGGAATGTGTAGGAAGGATGAAGAAACGTTTTTCACAGAGCGTCCACGTGACCATGTCATCAACACCACCATCGTATTGTGTAGACAGTGAAGATAGTGGGCGTTTCAAACACCTTTGGCTAAAGGACAGCGTTTGATAATCATTCAGAATTATGGTTTTGTTAAGGAAGCTTAATTTAGTTAAACATTAAATCAGGAAATTAACACAATGAAATGAGCTCTAAATATCTCGAGGAGTGGATGGAAGCTATGGTCCTTCGTAATATTCCGAAAGAGTCGGTTAATTGGTATGGATAACACCAACATTTAAAAATATGAACGTCAAAAATATAATTCCTAGCCATGAACCACCTCTCATTCACTATAAAGCCTAGCATGGCGCAAGATTCAAAAAGGTTGTCGACCCCTGTAGCAGATGGTGTTATTTTCCATCCTCAATGACTCTCAGTATATGCTTAAAGGGACACAGGTGAATAAATATATATTATGGGCCGGCAGTTTTATTAGTTGGTTATAAACAAGGTATTCAATCCGTCTACCCTAAATGGGTCATTTTCAAAAACATAAAAAAAATAAAAAAAATTTTACTTTCAACCCAATGCTGTTTTGTCAAGGTAACCAATCTGTATTATATTTTTTTTTAATTAATAACCTTTGAGTCCAAATCTTACCAAAAATAATGTTTCCACTTTTGCTGATGGTCACACACGTGACCGAACTTTATTTGTCCCCCATGACAAAATAACAAATCAAGATAAAGTGAAAACATTATTTTGGGTTAGGTTTAGACTCAAGGTTATTAATAATCTAAAAAGTAATAATAGATTGGTTACGTTGACAAAACAGCATTAGGTTAAAAGTAATTCTTATTCAGTGGGCGGGGTTAAGTAAGCAAACTCGGAATATCATTGGTTGTTGCCTATCTTATATGAGACGATATTAGATAGTGCGCCGTCGCGCCAGGTGTTTACGCGCGCGTGTATAAGATTACGCAGTGCACGCAGCTAGTCCGGGTTGGTTTATTTTTGACAGCGGTGGAATATTTTTGCACTTTTAACTAATATATTGAAATAAAAATATTTTCGGTGATTAAAACAACCAAAACTAAATAAGAATGAGAATAAAGATAGGATTTGTTGTTTTGCCTATCTAATATCGTGTCATATTGGATGGGCAGTCCAATATTTTTATCGTAGTAGTAAGTAGATACCGGCTGCGCCGGCATCCACTACTCAAATATTGGACTGCCCATCAAATAGGACACGATATTAGATAGGCAAACACAAATCCTATCTTTTATTCTCTAAATATTTACCGGTTTTAGGTCACAACGTGACCGAAGAATGGCCAAATAAGTAAACATTGTGTTGAGTAATTTTACTAAATAAATAGCATGGTTTTCAAAGCACAAAATAATTACTGTAAAAGTAACTAAAGTTAATATCGCTAATGAAACTAGATGAATTGCAGATGAGAGCGTCGAGCAGAGTAGTAAAATAATATTGAGCGACGCTCAAGAAACAATTGCAAATTTTAAAGGACACGTGCATATTTTTAGAAAAGAGTAAAATTATTAGGTCAAATTGGATTTTTATAAGAACTAAGTAAATTTAAGATTTAAAAAGTGGTCAATCTCTTTACTAATTTTGGACGAAACTTGTATAAAATACCTTCACGTAAACTTCGTGTCAATAGTTTAACACTTAGTTAGTGTATAGGGGGTCCAAGATAGTGTATAGGGGGTCCAAGTGCACTCCCTAAACTCCACTTTGCTGGTGGATTTTTTTTACCAAAATGTATATTTCGAAAATTTTCAACATAATCGGACTTTGGCACAATGCTGATCGAAAAACATGCCGAGATACTTTTGTGCCAAGTGCAAATAAGACCCCAATAGATTTCTTACCTTGTATTTGGCTCCACAAATGCCTCGAAAAAATTAGATTGAAAAGGTCGATTTTGATTTGCTTAATTTCAATATAAAACATAGGCTGAATTTGTATTTGCTCCTATATTATTAGAAATTTACAATTTTTGTACGAAAGAAATGATTGCTCATCTTTAAAGCATACACAATACATTTTTGAGAGCGCCCCCAATTTTCAAAATTTGATATTTTTGCAGAGTTATGTTGGTAAATTGTCTAAACGACGAAGACGGCTCGCTGGCATTTTCCGGATCTACGGCACCGATTAAGCAGTCGCTATCATCTCGTCTGGTTTTCAATCGTGGTCGTTCTGGAGATTTTCGTGGCCTCAAATGACCCACCTCTCAATGAATGTCTGAGGATTTTCCAGACCAGTATCCCTGAAGCCGAGGAAATCAGAGACTTTGGCTTGTTTGTATATCCTCCCCGTCGGAGTGCAAGTTAGTACTCTTCGGCGTATTGGCAATGCCGTTGGAAGAGGCATAACCTAGGGAACCTCTGTGTCAGTATTTGTTGTAAGTGACAACCAACACTGAATAACGTATGATTATGATTTTCCATTATATACAAATATGATACAAAACATGTTTTAAAGATTAGAAATATTAGTTTACACGAAGAATCGAGGACACCTCTACGTCCTTCAAATGCTCGATAGCGATAGCATATAAGTCCTCTCCCTCCAGCTGTTCCCCGATTTAATCAAGCTAATTATATATCATAACACGAGCAGATTTCCTCAAGGAATTTTGCTATAAATTGTTTTCGTTTCTTGCACAAGACAAAGAGATTATGTTTTCTTCATTAAAGGTCAATTATTCGATTACTTACTTAATTACCTTCACATTAAGGTAATCCTCTTACATCCAGCAGTATATATTTCCTAAGTCAGGACGCCTTTAGTAAGACACGTTTGATTAGGGTCGCTATACTTCTTACGGACAAGGTGACGGAACAAAACAGATGAAAGATCGTGTGCACATTATGTTTACCTGAAGGCCAATTATCAAAAAGGATATTGACCATTGCTTACTGCTTGCTCATCCGTCCGTTATTTATAAAGCATGGTGTAGAGGTTCGAAAGATTATACTCGATTCATCTGATATGTGACACCGTACCATTCTTGCGGAGGTGAAAAATTCATTGAGGCGCAGGGATTTCTGTTAATCATGTTAATGTGAGGAATGTTAAGGCCTGAAATACACTATTGTGCGTTTCCATACATGAATGAAATTGTATTTAGTGGCAGGTGAGTGAGTTATATGACCGGGGTGTGCTCCAAGATAATCCGGTGTGGCACGTGCATTTGAATTCTTTCATTTTCCCTCTCCGACTTAATTAAATAGGTCCAAAACTCCAGGGGGACGAACGTATCAACGCGAATCGACTATAGTAGAAAATGTTTGTAGAGTATCATTATGGCACACATACCGATACACTTGATTGGTTGAGCAACATTTTCCAGGGGCCAAACCAGGCCTGACCTCCGGGTGGGCTCCATGGGCTCACCTTAGGGCCCCTGTTGGGGTCCAGGGGCGTCCCAGGAAGCTCCTGGGGACGTTAAAAAAGTAATATTCAGAGAACAAATTTCACATTAATTTTTTGAAGCTACAATAAATTTTTCATTTTTCGGAAATAATTTTGTATGTACAAGGACCCTACTCCATTCAGCAGCCCCAAGGGGATCAACAATCAACAACGTCATCGGCCAAAAATTCAAGACCTAAAGCTCCTTCCTATTTTCTAGAGGTTCTACCAAGATTTCAGACCCAGGACTCATCTCTAATAAGTTCAACTCATTCGCCAATATTGGTCCAGAACTTGCTCCAAGATCAGTCGTCTTCGTTATTTTCTGATTTTCTTGATGATCCCTATCCCAAATCCATTTATCTTGAATTATCGATGAAAAGGAGGATTCTTGACATTGCAAAGAACAAATTGCAAGAATGCCAAAAAAGCGCTGGCTCTGATGTGGTAGCCCGATAGTTAAAGCGTTGTCTTCCCTTATCTCCCAACCTCTTACCTACATCTTCAATCTGTCCTTATCAAGTGGTATCTTTCCCTTCGGCTTAAGGTTGCGAAGGTCATTCCTGACTTCAAAAAGCCGTCCCATGTCTCTCCAACTACCGACTATATATCTTATTCCATGTTTCCAAATCGTTGAAAACGCCTTATTATAACAGGCTTGACAAGTTCCTCACCACTTCCCACCATCCTTAATTGATAACAGTTCGGCTTTCGCAAACAACACTCACTGACCTTGCTCTTTGGATATCATAATAAACATCTCTTTCTTCTCTAGCTGCCCAATTATCACACATGGTTCTCCTCGACTTATCCAAAGCCTTCGACACCATCTATCATGATATTCTACTTGCCAAACTTCACCCACTACGGTATCCGTGGTGTTCCCTTAGATTACTCTCCAGCTATTTATCCAACAGACACCAATTCACCTATTTGGTTCATACTTTCTAATTCCAAGTTTAATGCGGTGTCCCCAAGGGTCTATTATGGGGTCACTCTTTCTACTATATGTTAATGACATCCCTTCATCTTCCAAAATTTATTCTTTTGTATTATTTGCCGATGACACCAATCTATTTTTATCACACAAAAACCTTGGCACAGCGCACAAATATATTTAACAAAGAGCTAAATTAGTATCCAACTGGGTTAAAGCTAACAAACTTTCCGTAATGTATCAAAACTAAAAATATATTACTTTAAAAGAAAAAAAAACATGATACACCACCAACCAAAAATCATGATTGACAACACATCAATTCACCCCGTAGATCAGACAAAATTCTAGGTTATAATTGATCAAAATCTTTCATGGAAATATCACATTGCAAAAATTACAATCAAATTCGAAAAAATTGGAACATCCTTAGAAAATTCCGCAACCACCCTTCCAAAAACCATTTTTTTTCAAAAAATAAACCCCCCCACAAAAACCCCCCCACACAATTAATACTGCGACATATCTTACAGTAAATTAGCTTGGGCATTACTGACATAAACTGGAGGACAACACGATTGTCCATGGAGCTTCTCAACTTCTGAGTAAATGGAAAATATCTTCAAAAACTCCAAAAACGCAGCCATTGGCAGCATCAATAACACCGAATACAATCTCGACACTATAACCAATGTTTCACAAATTAAAAACACTCAAATTTGATTTAAACAAAATAAAAACAGAAGTTTTCATGTTATTCGCTACAAACATTAAACACACTTCCAACTCATTTCAAAATATTTCTCCAAACCCACAGTGACAGGACATAGATACACATCTAGAATGCATGCAAATACATCACAACTAAACCTCATCAAAATCTAATTAAATACTCAGTTGAAGTACACTGCACTAAATAGGAATGCACTAGGGGACAGCATCATAAGCTCAAAAAACCACTAGTGTTTTAAACTTAACCAAAACATGCATTGATTAATAAATAGTCAACTAGTTATATGTTATAAACCTTCATCCCTTTTAAATTCTATTGTTCACTCTTTAATTGCAATACATTCGCATCCTTGCATTCATCATTTCTGTTGGCTCACTATGATCAATATGTTCTTTTGACCCTAATCTTGTTAAAATAATTGTCAATGTCCTCTTCTTGTCGTGTCCTGTTTTGTTCTGTCATGTCTTGGTTCTGTTTATTGTGTCCTGTCTTGTCTAATCTTGTCCCGTCTGCTAGAATCCCAATATTTAAATGTAAAATTGTATAGTGAAAGGTGGGGCCATGCTCAAAGTTCATCCGACTTATTATGACCTCTCTGCTTTTCATTTAATGTCTTCCTAAAATTCAGTAAAAAGACCACCATTTATTCTTAATTTCTGTAATTATTTTATCAATGTAATGTAATTAACGTGAATGAAGATGCTATAAAACTTATTTGAATGAATTGAATTGAACTTGCAATGCAAAGGATGGTGGAACATGGAATCCTGAATTTAATTACCCACTTTTTCCTTCTCTTTCGAGTTTATCTTCTCCTTTCTCTTGTTCCATTTTTTTCTACTTCTCCCTTTTCTTTCTTCCTCTTTCCTCTGTTCTTCTTTTCCCTTCTCTCTCTTCCCCCTCTTTTTCTTTTTCTTTCACATCATTACAGAAATAACAACACCAGCAGAATACCTAGGTAGTCCAGAAACAAAATCATTCCAATACAGAACCCTTTAGTAAATTTGTATCATTCTAGTAGGCCAGCGTGCACATCTCGTTTACAAAGGTGTGCGCCTCCTGGGAATAAACAATTTTTTCCGAAATAAATTTTCTAAAAAATCATAAATCAATCAGTTCCCGTGTTCTCACGTTTAGTATGTGCATATTTTCTTGGAAATGTACCATCTCCATTTTTGTCATTGACATTAGTGATTAACGGATGTATGGGGCATGATTCATTGCCCTCCAGAAAAATATTGTGCTATTGATATGTAAATCCGTCCGTGTATGCAGTACAAAGCAGACGTTTTTATTTTTTGAACTGCAAAATCCTGTTATTGTCCATGAACAATGATGCAGTTGAAAAGCTTTAAACCGCCCACCGATTTTGATTGAACTGTCATGTCCTTCCTATGCTGTTGTTTTGTAAGGGGCCTAGGGGAAAACAGTTGAAATGAATCAAATGTGTCACCTCCATTTCATTTCCCCAATATCAGTGACGCAATGGATGCACTAGACTTTGAAAACAGTTGGAGCTAAAGATTATTGATCGACCCGAAAATCACCCAGATTCCTTTCAATCTGGGAGTGCAGGGCCATTGTTTATATTGTCTCGCAGTTGAAATATTTCGGTGTTATCATCTCTCCGATGTATACTGAGTATTTTTTGAGCTACAAAGTAGCTCCAATAAATCGCCCAGAAACTCTGTTGTGTGGTGTGTCGTGTGTGCGTGTGTTCGTTTACGTAACATTGAATAATGTATCCATTGATGCTGTTTACAGCTGTCCCGTTAATTTATTTCAATCGGCACGAACACGCTTTCTTCGATGATTACCAATTACCAATACTAAAAAACTAGGCGATTTGTGTGGACGCTGTTTCGACCTACCGAGGGGTCAAAGTCTATACCCACGCGTAAGTGCAGAATGGTGAAAGAGAGATGATTCCGGTTCAACGGTTTGGTGGAAAATGCAGAAAAGCAGAGTGAGCAAAAAAGCAAGATGAGCAGAATTTGGTAGAATGGCCAGAATTACAGAATGGGCAGAAAATTAGAAATGGGCAGAATCGGCAGAAAGACAGAAAAGTAGAACCGAAAGAATATGGCAGAAAAAGGAAAGAGCAGAATGGACATGGCAGAATCGGCACTTTTTCGGCAGAAAAGCATACAGGGTAGATTCGGCAGAATGGCAAAATAATGAAGAATAGCCGGGAAGCATTCATCGCAAATACTGCAGGGGGTGGTGCAAATGCGGATCAGGATTTGAAAATTTCAAATTACCGGGGCTGAAAGGCTGTAACTGTTCCAAAATAGCTAAAATGGGCTGATTTGGCAGAATTTTCAGAGTTACCGGGGGGCGCGCGCCCCCTCCTCCCCCTCCCTACCCTGATTCCGCGCCCTGGTGGGAACACTTTGGTTTGGGGTTCAACAAGATCTTAGTAATGTTTATTTTTTTATATATATTTGGACCCTGATTGCAGCAAGAAGAATGGCCGTTTGAACACGAAAAACTACCTTCACCAGCCCCCCTTTTAACATATCAACTGCGTGTTCTAGAATTTATGTTACAGTTGTCGAGCCCAATTCTCGATTTTTAGTAAGTCGGGGGACGAGGTTGTGGATCGCGAAATGGCCCTTTAGCATTTACGTTTGATATCTTTATTTCTATTTAACTATTGGTAATAAATACACAACAAACCCATGATATTTTGAAATCTCGCGTCACCTTTAAGGCGGATTCCACCTTTGTTAGATATAAAATTCGACGTTGGGGTTAAATTTTGTTTTAACGTAATTTTGCCACTAGGTGTATAAGGCCCAGGGCCTATACTCATTACGATTTTTCTTTCTTCGTTCATATCTAAGCGAATAAAACACATGCACTTGGTTTGGGGTATCAAGTGTTACTTGGTTTATTCCGTTAAACTTGCTCGTGGATTATAGCTTTATAGCTTTTTATACTACAACCATTGAGTATCCTCTAATACATTCTAAACTGGGTAATGTTAAAGGAAAAAACCGATTACATCCGTTCAAAAACAAATGTATGTGTGTTCTTTAAGGCAAAACGTCTGGAGAAACTTTATTTGCACGATGTTTTTTTATTGACAATTCAGCATTTCGTGTACAGAGAGCGATAAGGTCTATGATCTTACACCTGAAAGCAGATCTTCCATTATCAATATTCAAGTTGGCCTTGCCGTCTTGCGGATTGGGCTTTCCGGGAATATCCACTTTTGGCTTGCTACAAGGGTTCTAAAACTCCCCTCGCCTGTTTTCAAAGCCTAACCTCTATGCTCCAAAAATCCAATCACCTTTTTTTCCTCCTGCAAATAAGAATCGGTATTAGCGTAATGCTCTGTTAAGAAATGTAAGCGGTAGTTTTTTCAAACAAAAAAATCATAGCAATCCAACTTCTAACCGTTCCAGAGAACACAGTAATAATTGCAAAAACCATATAATAGGATTTCAAACACATACCGTATTACGTTTGTTTATAACCCATAGGGATGTCAACAATCTTTGTATAGATATTTTGCCGTGGTAGAATTATATTCTACCACGGGGTTTGTTGTGTAAAATAGTACAGCGAATTTTTCGTGAATACCATGTAATTAGTAGCTTCATACTACCATCAACAGGAGCTATGTACAAAGCGACTCCAAATGTTTGCATTTCCGATCTATTATTGTACTTATTGCACGAATTAAAAAAATAATTAATTTATCCCTGATGACCCATATTGATTTCTCTATACCGTTTTTTTAAATAAAATGACAAATCCACTTTTGCTCACACTTTTGTCATCCGTCTATCTTTTATCTTATTTTATATTCTCTTCTCCTTCTACCTTTTCTTTCACTGCACCTTTGTATTATATCTCTTGCTGGATCAAAACAGGACCATTGTCTTGTTGTAGGCGTTCCATTTAGTTTCTATCAAGTATGTGTGGTATCTTATGTGTGTGTCTCGTTTGGGTTCTTTTTGTCTAACGTGTCGGATTATTTGGTTTTCAGATTACATTCTGTTACTCGGCCGGCACGGTCCTATTACGCCCTCTTATTTGTCTCACAAACTATTTTAAAATATATAGTGGTGCCAATACTATTCTCACAATTTTACCATACCTTATTGTGTATTTAGACGATTTTGTCTTCATTTTAATCTTCTTAATTGTAACTAGAGATTGCTTTTGTACAAGAATTTCGTAAACTTTAGTAAATTTAGTAATTAATCAATGGTCACATCCTCTTAATACGTTCGCACAGTGTTGTTCTATTGATGGTCCATATCGCATTATATACCCCCTTTTATAATATTCATTGTATCTTGTTAGTAAAATAGTTTGCTAAATAACATAAACACACTAAAATTAACCTCATTCCAGATTTACTTTTTTTTTTTTTCAGATCGTTACACAAGAATAATCTATCTATGGTCATTGAATTTTTTTAATTGATATCTTTTTCATATCAAGTCAAGTTTATATAAATTCATATATGTGAATTATAAGTACAGATTTAAAATTTAAAAAAAAAAAAAAAAAAAAAAAAAAAATTTTCCTTTGCATTGATATGTTTGTAATTTCAATTTTCAATTAACTAATTTCTTACTTTTTATAAACCTATTGAGTGACAATTAGCTGTGCTAATTGTTACTCAACAAAATCTTTTAGGAACTATAATACATATTTTAATTGCAGTGATCTTCATGTATTCTCGTAATTTTTTTATGATAGTTGAAGCACTCCTATCTGCTTGATATTTAGTAAATTAAGGTTTGAAAATGCATAAATGACATCATGAATTGAATTTGCAGTCTTAATGCTTGAAATCCTTTTTTGGGTCTTCTCATATTGTTCTTATGTATGCATTCATACGGGAAGGCAAGAAATTATAATTATATCTGATAGCAACGTGATACAAAATCACAATAGCTATTCCTTCCAAAAGCACAAATGCAATTTGGACATTTGACAGTTTAATTGAATTAATCTAAAATATCTGTCTTTAAAGAGCAGCTATTTAATATCGACTTCTTTACCGACATCTTTATTACTCAACATTAATTGTACTTATCACCTAAAGAATATTGTTTTCGGCGTCTCAATCTCAGAATAGGCTAATGCCAAAATTACCCAACATTAAAAAAATTTCAAATTAAGGCTGAACGAAACGGTTTAAAACCTTCGAAAACTTTATCAATTAACCTCTTAACTCCAAATAAGTTCTCACTTCAGTCCTACCCACTTACACGTCTATGTTGCCCTCATACCGTTTCTAAATCACACAAACATCATCCATACTTTTTTAGGACATGAAAGAACGCTCATCACACGTTTGTTTGCAAAAAGCATGAGGGCAAATGGAGTCTTTCAAAGCTATTTGCATCATGTCTGATAATCCCGGTGAAAAAATATCCCATCCCTCCAGAAAGCTATCCCCAATCAATGACAGTAGTTACATGGTCATATATCAACTAAATAGATTTCCACTGGGAATAGATTTTTGCTATCAATTTCTTTTCTTTTCACTCGTTCACAACTTAGGGGGATTATTTTCTGCTGTTGCTGTCAACTCTAAGGTCTATTTACTCGATGGCCTCGCTCAATTACGTCCAGATTACGGACTGCTCTTAAATTCGGGTTTTTATTTCTAAACGCAAAAGTTCGTTATAGCGAGACACGTTAGAGGGCTGAACATTGTTTCCTATTGATAACTTGACGAATTTGTATTCTATTTAGAAGGCAATTGTACTAAAAAACGCGTGATTCTCAGTGCTTCAATAGCGGGTTGGATCAAATTGTTTTTTTTTTTATCGATCTTTTTTTTTTTTTGTTTCTCTTTAGTGCTAAAATCAAAGGTTAATTTATCAGCCCAATTTTATCCTCGTAACAAAGATGTGGGAGATTTCGAACTCATTGTACCATTAGAACAAAACCACTTGGGGAAATAAAAATTGTGTGCAAGAAGTACCCAATTCAAGCAGGGTTGGTGAAGCCGTCAGAATTAAATTCACAGGCCGCTAAGCTAAAAAAAATGGTGCCCTATTTGCTTGGGTGCACTACAACGGTTTAAAATATCTGAAAATGCACTACTTACATGTATATTACGAATCAATTTAAATAATTTCATGATTGCTAGGTACACTATTGGGTTTTCTCAAACTTAGTGGCATGTGGACAAACGAAATTACATAATTCTGCTCTTATTATATCCTTCACATCTATTTGTTTTTCAGAAGAAAATGAAATAGTGTCGTTAATTGTAAAGTAGGCTGTTAGGTTAATTGTTTTTAATGAATCTAATTGCGATTCAACATAAGTCATATCATGTTAATCATCATCCGTACGTCCTATTTTACCAACCCCACCATCACCCCCGGCAAAAAGAGGTAGCGTTATTTAGGGGCAATCTTGTTAGATCCTTGGGCAATTTATCCGTAAAACAAAGCAGGAGTCCGCTCCGTGATTTTTGGGAAAAGTTGAAAAAAATACAGTTTAAGGGACGTTAGAGATAAGGGTTCAATATCGCATCTTTTGAACGGTGACACGCCGAATACATTTCGATTCAATTCAGTTCAAAATAATAGTTATTTTTCATCATTAAAATGCCACAAAGATACTCGCAATCACTAGAGGGCGGGGAGGTAGCAAAGTGAGGCAAACTTTGTACCCCTTTACAATAACCAACATTTGAATGATTTATATTCGGACAAATGTCCTGGATAACCCAAGTAAGCCTCTACAGGAAGCTTATTTCCCTCTTTGAAGTCCATTCACCGAGACGGTTTCGGGACAGCCATTCGTAATCCCCCTACTCTCTTTCGACACTGCCTGGATGTGAATGCACATTAATGACTCTCTGTATAAGGGACCGACGTCTACGTCCCTCCGGTTCAGTTGCCGAAGTTCCCACTGTACATATTAAATCCAGAATTAGTACTCCATCAAAATCCCGGCAAGTTGTCCTGCTGCCCTGGCCGGAATTTAACCGGAGACCTTTCTCCCAAAGCTATACCCTAACCTTTGGCATTCTCTACCCCTAAAAATCTAAATTTATAACGAAATTACAGACTAGATACAACAACAAGCAGCAAAACTTCATAGTGCATGTACATTAATGAAACGTATCTGCGACATCATACATTAGTGGTTTCAATAAATGGCCTAAAGTATAGTTGAAATTTCATTAGCCCTTATTTATGTGGTACATTACAGCATTACACATACTTTGGTGATTTGATACATATTGTGAACAATAATTAAAATTTTTGACACAATACATTATTTTTAAATGTAATCTGTTGCATGGATAATTGAATATGAAGTAACGTTTTTGTAAAGTGATACATGTTTTTTTTAATTGACCTTATGTTTTGGAACATATTTAATATTTTATAACAAAGGGTTTTTGACGCTGATAAGTATTATCTGCTAGAAATCATCCGCTGAGCGCGTTTTGTAACTCGAATCTCTCTTCATTCATCTACACAGTAACTTTGCAACAATCAAGACAACATATCAGCTATGATCTATATTCTTAGTTTGAAACGTGTTCCCAAAACATTAGATTTGTCCTTTCTCTTTTTGCATTTAGACATAATTTTTTATTTCCCTTGATTCAAATGCACCCTTTCTTTAAGTGCTACTGTAGTACAGTCAAATATATATAATAATAATAATAAATTTTCTTAATAAGGCGCAAAATCTTCCGAAAACTCAGAGCGCACAGTAACAGTAACATCTTCATTAAATTTGTGAATCAGAAAAAGCCTTGATGAAAGAGATGATTTCATTTTTTGTTTGAAGTGAGAGAGAGCGTGGGATATTGCGAAGGTGTTTGGAAGTGAATTCTAAACGACCGGGGCAGCAAAACGAAAGGAAGCGTTCAACCGGCTGTCCTAAGGCTACCTCGAGGAATTTTGACAGTTTTTTCGGTGGAAGATCTAAGAATGCGGGAAAGTTGATAAATCACAAACGTCGACAGGTATAACTGGCAAGTACCTTCAAACTGACGGATGCCAACCAGCCATTTATATTTGGATTCGGAATTAACGGCAGCCATTGAAGCTTGATGAGACTGGGAGTAATATGCTCATCATGCTTCTTTCTAACAATAAGACGAGCGGCACAATTTTGAACTCTTTGAAGGCGGCTGAGTTGATCAGCAGCGACACCAGTCAAGACTGAGTTGCAAAAATCAGACGCGAGATATCATCCTAGTAACATAATAGGTCTAAGTATGGATCTTGAGGCACACCACATTGAATATCTTCACCTTCAGACTTTCCTGATATTATATAGACACATTTCCGTTCGATGTGTAAGATAATTTTTAAACATTTCTGGTAAACACCACTAATCCGTAGTGATATAGTTGTACTAACATGTTTCGGATCTGTAGTAATCACTTTTTAAATAGGTCCTCAACAAATGGCCCTACAGTGGTTCATGCCTTCATCAATGACTCTTTTACTAATTTAAATCAAATATAACTGTCAGTATTAGTTAGAGTATTAGTGCGAAATCCATACTGTTTCTTATACATGCGTTATTTTTTGATGCGTTCAGGATTTTTTTTAATATACGCAAAAAGACACTGTTCTATAATTATAAATGTTTCAGGGTTATTTTTTTATATATAGGGACCACCGTTTCTACGTTATTCATCAGGAACAATTTGAGATAAGAAAATATTGATATGATGGAACATTAAAAACCAAGTACACACATATATAAAAAAATAACCAAAGAAAGGAAATGTTGGAAAGGCAACCAGGCCCTTTTACTCAATGAATTGACGCACGCTTCACATAAGTAATAATGAAAGTGTGTAACAAGCTGGGTTACAACATTCATTTTTTACATAATCAAACTCAGGATATTTTAAAAGTTTCTTTGGTTACCTCGTACTGGGTTAAGAAGGTAATTTCTACACACTCTACTTTATGTGCATTTAGCAGAGTAAGAATTAATCACTATTTGTTTTGTTTATACAGGATATCCGAAAATAGATGATGCGACAATGTAACTAAGGAGACCCTTTACATACTCGGGCAATTCCACGGCATTTAAAATTTTTGTTAGCCTACAATCATTATAAGGATGTTTAAAATGGAAATTTGTGATTCTGTAGAACTTTGTACACGAAGGCATCTGTGGTTATCTGCATACGTTTGCGTGAAGGTTTGCACATAACCACAAAACCACTGCCATCTTTTGTACAAAATTGCCTGCCGCCCTGCTTAAAACGTCAATTTTTCGCTTACAAAGCGAGACTCAGTTCCTAATCGACAACATTTTTCTTGGAACTCCTAACATTTTGCATACCATTCAACTCAGAAAAAAAACACTAGCTGACACGGAAAATTTCGAGCTAAACTGAGCGCGAATCCTCCGATGAGTTGTGAGCTCCTCCAAACTAGGGTTTTCCTAGTCCAAGATTCCTGTTGTAACGAGGTTCAAATAGCACTATAAATCTCAGCAGAAAGCGCTCCCAGACTTTCTGATCTCAATAGCTTGTTGGTTTGTATCTTAAAATTAATGTGCAGCCAAAAATGACCCCAACAGTTTGCAGCAGTTTTAATATTTTTTTTAACTTTAACTTAATTGACCCCCATTTTTACTTTTTCTTCTCAACAATTCAGCCAGAAGGTGCCAGACCAGATCGTTTTAGTGTGGAAATCTGAATTTTCAAAAATTAAGTCCCCGCATAATGCTTTCCCATTCAAGAAGCATTAAGATTGAAGATTCTATGTAGGACTTATCAGACCTACTATAGCTGCGCATCCAGACACAGTATTTAGATCTTATACATGTATAGCAATGTTTTCCCATAAAATATCATCACCTTTAATAACTCAACTCTTTTATATTATTTCCCTCACCACCTAACTTTTCTTTATTGGTAATCGTGTACTAACTTGGGACACACTTCCTATGGTGAAAAAATACAATCATTAATACCAGAGTATTTTTTGACAGCCTCTCGAGCAACTCCCCTTAAAAGTAATTGTGGACTTTGACCATTAGTGTCTATACATTTATATAGACTTTTTACTACCATTATACAAATACTTTTTATTATGCTTCTTTACCCAATGCTAACCTCTAATTTGATCCGGTGTGAACGCATATATAGTCCCCGGCGGGAGCCACCAGTCTGGGCTCCCTAGACGATAATGGAATAAAGCGTGAACTAATGTGCGTGAATATTCAACTGAATTGTGAGTGCCCTATTCTTTCTATTACCGTTGTAAGCCGTGTAAGGATCGAGGGTCCCCAGATAGAGACTCATACTTTTCTCTTGGTATTTCCATCTTTCAATCTGAGTGGGAAATCCCTTCGAATTACCCTTGTGAGGAGCATCAATACCTACTTAGTAGCGAAACCAGACTCCTCACGGATAACCTGCCTTTATGCAATAAAGACTGTTTTTTCTTTAACTCCTAACATTAATGTCTCAGAGTATTCTTGACATGTGCAAAGTTTCGCGCTGAAGTATTCATATGGGAATAGGGAGTATTTGGTAACGTGTGTAAAAGACCTTGCCCACTTAAGTGTAATTCTTAGACATTGTTGTTCTTAGATTATAGCTAACAATCATGACTTTATTATATTCAGATTACGTGTCTACATTTCAATTCAGTACAGAATGCGTTAGTGAGCGTTTCTTTCAAGACGTACCTTTTCCAAAATTAAAAAACACTTGCGATTTTCGAATGGATGAGCAATAACATCTTTATAGGCAAAATACATTTCAATTCTTTAAGTAAGTTTAATGATAGACGTCGTTAAGTACTTGTAAGTCGAATATATACACGCGTACATTTTCTAACCTGTACTTTCAAATTCTCTGTAATAATTAGTCTTTATATGTCAATGAGCGGGGCTTATAACCAGATTGCTCAACCGCTCAAACATTCAAAATTTGTATCTTCGTGAATTTAAAGACGCAAAAACAAAATTGAAAATTGGTCCCATTAGTTTTCTTGTTCAATGATGCCTTTTTTATAGATGGGACGGTGATAGTCTATGACCATTTGTTTTGAAATATATATTTAAATATGGTTATACTGAGAATGTAATAGAAGAAAAATAGTCAAAAATGTTTTTTAGTAGGTGGGAGGACATGTAATTAGTACTTGTAATCTTTGCCACCAGAGAGTGATTGTGTTGCTTTAGGATGTAATTTTCATAACATATTTCAATGTACATATTATATTGAAACATATGCTACCATAAAAATCCCCCGTTTTTTTCCCTAGAAGCACCGTGTTTCTTAATTGTACTTGAAAATTGTAGTTATATACCAGAATTTACCGATATCTTCCCGTAAACCTTTCTCTTTCTTTTCTCCGTAATGTTGTTTCTAGAAAATAAGCATTTTTATAGTGAACGAATTGTGGTAATAAATTACTTAATTTCAGAGTTTAATAAACTCGAACTTGTAAAAGCATGCAAGTGTGAAGCGCAAACGAACTTTAAAAGAGCGGTATATTATTTTAAAAAAATCAGAGTTCGGTGAGGTCGATGGTGTGCACCTGAAAGTGGAATCTGTCTTAGAGTCATATTCAGATTGTACCTCACTACAGTGGGCGACGGATTGCCTTCCAATGATTCTCCCTTTCAATCGATAAAGTTTTGGTCCGATCTTGGCAGTTTTTGAAGATTAACCTCCACGATCGAAGATGCTCAACGTACCTCACGATACTTAACAGCGGCCGCATGGCGAAACAATATTGACCATTACTTTTTAAACAAGAATTGAGTGTAGTACATCAATCACAGATGATGATCATTCCGATGTCATCTTTATCTTCAAGTGGTTCTCCTTTAAAAAAAAAATTTTTTAGCGATTAGATACGCATTTACGCGTCCTTAAATAAGGTCACGGACATCCATAGCTGAGATTATAGGATGAGATCAAGCATATGATCGGTTGGCTAATTTACTTACTTATTTGAGATATAGACAATTTAGTTCACCTTCTTTTCTATTTCATTTTCTGAGCGACACTTAAACTTATCATATCTTTAGTTGTCCAATTGAGATGGAGCTTTCGGCAAAACGGTCCGCAGACAAATCTCATCTCAACATAATCTGAAAGGAAAGAGACTATACTGAATTTGCTCGACCATGATTCATTTTACTTGATCGCGCCACATATTTGAAATGGCTAATTTTAATCTTAAAAAAAGGTTTTTCTTGAAGACCTCATAACACATGTTTGGGGATTTTTTTTTATTTTCTGTCAAAATCGTGTCAATTGTACTTCGATGAATCTCGTTTGTCCATCCCAGGCTCGCCTTCCCCCTTCTCTCTTCTCTTTCCATCTCTATCTCCTCTCTTCCGGGCTCTCTTCTCTCTTCGTTCCTTTTCCCTTTTCATTCTCTATTTACACGAGAATACATCTCATCAACTATGATTACTGTTGACCATGATGGAAATTAATATCATTACTACGTTGCAATTGGCTAGAAACGAAGCTTTTCAAATGAAGAACTTATTTTTAAACCGTGTTAACTCCACCCACCTTCAAAATTGATATTTTAGTGACTTTTTAGCAATGTATCCGTTTATTTCTCAATATTGTGATCATTTTCAAAGAACAGCTCTTTAAAATGAGGTTTGTTACAATATGTTGGATCAAACTCGGTCCAACAAAATATAGGAAAGTGCCTTTGGGACAAAAAAGTGCTCCGATTGCAATGAACAATACAATTTCTATGGCCATATGAAATTTACAAAAATTGCTTTTCTTCAGATCCTTTACACGTTCTTCCTATACAAAACACGTACAGGGTGAGGCATAACAAACTACTTTTTTTCCTGAATCCTGTGTCAACGTGTTAAGTTCATGTTTTTTGTAAATTATTTAAATTAACAACAAAATTAATGTTAATTGACTTTTAGGTCTCAATACATGTTACCATCACAATGCAGTAATAGTATATTCGTCACTTTTTTCATTTCAATAAACAAAATATTTGATTAACTCAAAGTGAATCTTGTGGACTCAAAGGCACTATCTGTGATTCGCTAATTAGAAAATAGAAAAAAAAAAAAAGTATAGCTATCCTAAGTGAAAAGACTGAAAGTAACCTAAAGAAATAATCAGATATTTTAGTCATTACTCCCCGAAACTTACCACAACAACACCGTTGTTTTCTTCTATTTTTGTCATTTTTATGCGAATTCTACAGACTTATCCTTGACTTTTAGGCTGCTCTTGGATATTCAGAATACATTTTCAAATACTTTTCTTCAAATATATAAATTCTCACGTTTCTAGTGTATGTAATTACAAAGTAAATTGTGAAGTTAACCTTATATTTGCATGCATCTCAATTTGAAATAAGGCTCTTTCACGAAAGTTAAATTATGTTGAATGGACTTTTGTTTGTCCTCATTAACATGGGGAGGATATAATTATGCACCTGGTTCAACTGAACATTTGAAATAGTTCTGTAGGTGATTTTTTTGTGTTCTCTGAATGCTGGGTGGTTCTGGAAGGCAGGTATGATCAAGTTATTAACCTATCGACCTGTGAAAAGACCCTATACTCTAGTGGTGAGGTTCGTAACAATACGTGATAAACTTGTTTTAACAGTTACAATTACGTGAAGAATATATCTTTGAGGAAAATGACGATTCTGTCCCATTTTCTCTCCCTCTCTCTTCTCTTTTATAAAGATTGTTTTCTATAATATTTTAATTTAAATAATAAGCATAATTATTTGACATGAAACCGCTTTGCCAAGAGTAATGAAATGACTTGCATTTAGCGACACTACTTAATTACCAACCGAACAGGTTTGCCCTTTAAATTATCTTTGTAGGCAATGAATTAGGATAAACCTGTCTTTACGAATCTATAGTTATTGTTTGATATTATCATGCCCTTTTTCCAGTCAGACTCTTTCATCAATAGGTTAATTTGGAAGTTAATATAGGCTTAAATCATCAAGTTAAAGATCACAGATGAGAAATGGCAAGTTATTAAGAAAGAAATTAGTTCCTTATGAAAGAAGTATATTTAAGATATGTTTTACTAGCGAAAGATGTTAAGAACGCTACCTGGATAAAGAGCTACATGTGATTTTTTTTGTCTGCGCGCGTCAGGAAATTTACCCTTTACATTATTTTGTCGATGATCATCAACACTTTGAAAAGGTCAGGGACCAAGGTAAGTCTTGGTCAGTTTTCATTTCGAAATCGATATTACTATTCGCCTTAAGGCAAGGACGAATACTCTACGTAAGTTGTATATAGTGTTATCTATAATTCTTATTTGAAATAATAATGTAGTGATTGAATGGTAATGTTATCTCTATTATGCTAGAGGACTGCTAGTGGATTATGTAAATGAATGAATTATGTAAATTCTTATGTTCCCTATATTTTCTAGATGCTGTCCAAAGGGTAAAGATTCGCGTTGGTTAAATATTGCCCAATGCAAGTTGATTTTACCGAACAATTTTTATACACGAAATGACTGAGTGTGTTTAATATGTTCCAAATATGTGTATTTGTTTGTTTTTTAATGCAATTTGAACGAGAAATTCATCTGCATGAACGAAAAATGCAAAAGAGTAGCATATTTTCGGGGACACCAAGTGACATGTTTACTGCAGTGCAATAAGAACATGAACATACTTCTACTAGGTGAAAATGCTGATAGAAGTGTAATAATAATAAAAATAACCCGAAAATGCGATAGAAAAGCAACTCAAATTAAAATAAGAAAACATCTTGAAATAGACTTACCGCACACGCATTAGAAATACAATCCATACTCAAATAAAGTACAAGATGGGATGCAATAAAGAACGTGATAAAAAGAATTGAAACAAAACATGGCAAAATGATAAAGGCGAAAATGTTATGTGATTTGTTTGACATTAGGGATATAAGAAAATCTATAGTTCCTATTATCTACAAACTTTAGTTTTTGCACGACAGACCAAAATCTATTTAAGGCTATCATGGGGTAAGCATTTATATTGATCAGATTGGTTTCAAATTGTTCGTATGGGAATATTACAACAGGAAGTATACATTTATTTTATGATAATCAGCTTAAGATCAGAGTGCTGATCCCCCATGGACCCTGTTTGTCTTAACAATATTTTCCCCCTAATTATATCCCCAATGACAAACAAATCACAAAACATGCATTTTACATTACTCTATTATTTGAGAGAAATCTGTGCATTATAAGTTTGTTTTACCCAGGGAGACGGTGACCTTGAACGATTTTAAGCCTACTACTGTGTTGAAAGTAATTGTCCTAGATATAGTAAACTATGGAACTCAGAAGCGGGTGAACATGTCCATAAATCTTTTAATCCGTATGAAATGTTTACAAATTTGACCCCTGTTATTTTACCCCCTTTCATATCTCAAAATACTCAAGGGTGCAAATACTGCATCATCAAGATTTCGAATTAGCGGGTCAATGTTGCCTAGAAACCAAAACATTTCGTGCAGACTCGTTTGCAAGGTCATAAGCAACGTCTATGGTTCTACCACTGGACTATAATGTGAGATGGTGTAAGTTATTACAACAAAAATGTTTACTAAAATGTTTTTAAACAGCTTTGCCTCATCCGAAACTGTAATAAAACTCTGAGCAAAGAGACCCCATTTCGAATGATAGTCTGTATTATTTACAGAAATGAACAGAAGTGAGTGCATGCTCTACCAGTGTGTTAGTCCGCTATATTCAAGTGTTAGAACTTTCAGTGCGACAGTACTGATGAGGACCAGATTGTTCTTGGAGCTGTTACTCTCTTAAAACGAAAGAGTGAAAAACCACTCTAAAAGAGTGAATTCTCACTCCAAAAAAGAGCCAGCTGAGTGACGCATCTTTTAGAGTGAGATCCACTCTAAATAAGCTGTGAGCTGTGGGGGAAAGCGTGAACTAGCCAATTCACTCTTTTAGAGTTGTGATTCTTTGTGAATTTTTGTTTGTTTGGTGAGTATATTGTATGTGTAGGTCATAATTCATAGCATCGTCACATGAATGAATATTGTGGCGCATCATTGGCATGACTCAGTGTGACATGCATGCACGATTGTGGCATGCATGACGTGCATGATCATGGCATGCCCGTGACATGCATGATTGTGCGTTTCGTACATGCACAGGCCTGGCCTAGCCTGGCGCAGACTACCGTATTTCCCGGGCCGTATTTACGAGTGATATTACAGTAAATTACATTTAATGCTTCTCCACACTTTGTCTGTAAATGCTATGAATTGTGACCGACACATATAATATACTCACCAGTAAAGATCTCTATGATTTCTTCAATAATTTCAACTTCGGTCAACCATTTGCTGACGGTCTCGCCTAACTCGTCCGCCATGTTGTTCGAGAATAATCACGCGATTTGCGGCGGTTCTGATTGGCTATTAGTTCACTCCTAAATAGAGCGTTTTCTCACTCTTTTAGAGCTAAAGGCCGCTCGATAAGAGTTCAGAGTGGGCTTCACTCCGAAGAAGAGTGGCATTTTGAGCCACTCGGTAACAGAGTGAGCTCGGTTAACCCTCGAGTTAAGGTGTCTCGCTCCATTTCTCGCTCTTTTAGAGCTAAAAGCCACTCGATTAGAGTTAATTTAAAATCACTCCGAAATTCAGAGTGATTTTTCACTCTTTCATTTTAAGAGAGTACACTCTACCAGAAGTCTGTTGAGCACTATCCTGGTGGTGCATTGAGATCATAGTCAGTTGAGACGTCTGAAATGAAAAAAAAGGTTTTGTTTAAAAGCTTAAACAGTTGTTTAAAAGTGTAAACATTTGTTTAAACTTTTAAACTTTTTATCTGTGTAGACTTCACTTTCCAATTCCATCTACTGTTGATACATTGTTAGATTGCGTTGATGAGCATCACTTCACTTCATGATGCAAAGCTCGACTGCGAACTGCAACCAAACTTGAAAAGTGGGGAGTCAATGGTACCATGCAACTCATGTGTAACTCTTGCCCATTTGTGTCCGCAAAACACAAACTCTATAGGGAAGTACCCTCTTCGAACCGAGAAAGCGTTTTGCCTTGTACGGTACTGTACTTTCCTACAGTAAAGGACAACGGGATCCAAAATGACAATTTTGTAGCCATTAACTCAAAGAACCTTCATATTTGTTTCATTGACCTTGCTCCGCTTCATCAGATTCTGTAAATTTTATGAAATATCACAATAACATGATCCAGAACCGAAATGTTTATGCACCTATGTACTCCGTAATCTGCAGAGGACCAAAACGAAGTAAGAATGCGGTATAGTAATGGATTCTGTTGTTTCTGTTACAAAATTTAAAAAATAAGGACCTATGGCCTATGCACATGCTGTAATTGAGTAACACGATTTCATGAACTTTTAGTTTGATCTCAGGTACTGAGACAAATTGATGCTTCTAGAGTTGCATGATTTGAGTGCCTTCGCATCACTCTGCTTTCCATCGGGCCTGTCATAGTTTCACGAGAACACGATAGTGAAGTATGAAAAATTCTATAAAAGTACCAAGTGGCCTCTCCACTTCGAAAGATCATTCCGCCGCCACTGCTTTTCACCAGACTAGCTTCCAATACCCCATGCCATATGTTGACTTGTCGCGTGTCTTGGCACGTATACGTCTCCTTAGGTTATCATAAAATTGGAGGGGAATCTCACTCGGTAGAAACTGCTTATCTGCCATAAAGAGTAAGACAGTATGCTAAGTCTTTCTTTCCCTTACTCACTCACAGTCAGTCACGTGCTCACATGCAAATCCCTTCCAGTGATCTAATGTTGTGCAATGATCTCGTATGTTAGTGCAAGGCTAAATCTGAAATCATACATGCAGAATTTTGCTACCTTGATTGCAATTGTGTGTGTTTTTTTGTTGTTGAAATTTGCTCGTCCTATGGTAACATGTTGACAAAGGCATCAAAATAGCACACCCACCCTAAAAAATGCCATTTTGCCAACCTGTTTTAGTAATCTTGATCACAAAGTGTCTAAGGCATGGGAAAGTATCTCTGATGGTGTACTACCGTAACATTCAAATAGGAATTAGGTTATACTCCTTCGATGTGATGCGGCATTTTTGTAACTAGACCGTGGTTCAATTGACGTCCGCCACCAGGGACATGTTGGTGTACACGTGCAGCATTCCCAGACTACACTACATTAAGCTGTCAATCTGATCATGGTTAGCGATTGCAAAGGGATCATTGAAGGTGAATGGATTGTAAGGACTGAAATGAGTCTATCTTGTCCACAAACAGGGGGCTATGCAATACAGTCTATTAGAAACGCGGAGCAAACAGACAAACACGGAAAAGGACAAACTTACATTGTACACAGAACCTAGTCTTCTAATAATACATTGTGGGTGGATAAACAGCTGTGACAATTTGATATCACACGGATCGTAGAATCTGCACCTGCTATTGACATCCAGTAGAGTGGCGCTTTACACCATTTGCACCTGTTGCTACTGGCAAGTGTGCAAAATAGCGAACGTTGTGCTAAAAACAATTCCAAGCATGCAGATTAGCCAGTGATAGATACGTTACGTAAAAGGGAACCTTGATGATTGAAAACAAAAACAAAAACATACCAGTCATCTTGTTTCATTTTCTCATTGAAGACGAAGGAAAAACCACACATTGTTGTAGCTGGTCAACTGGCAGCCTTAATATAAGCTTGCTGCCCCAGGTCAGTTTTTTAAAGTATCATTTACGCAACAACCGTTAGATTGATTGCGATCAATGATGACCTGACACGCTGCGTGAACTTCGATGATTTATCCACGGTTGCATACTGAATGGCCCAGCAATTGATTTTCTGACAGACTGCCAATGATTTTAAACATAGTTGTCAACGGTACACGACTTTAGTTCATGCAAACATTAGAAGCAAATCTGTGGTGAAATCTTTACATATTTTTATATTGCAATCAAATTGCTTACGCCGCCTTTTTATTCAGCTCTATCATATTATGATCAAAGGTTCTTGTATTGCAATTCAGAAACAATAATTCAGGCATTGGTTTTGTCAGATCACCGAGAAAGTGCAGCGGTGGGATACGCAAAGATTAAAAAGAAATGCCCAAACAAACAAAGGGAATTAAGGTGTTAGCAATCCTATTGGCATTTTGAAGGTAGGAATAACCAGACAAAAATAAATATACGTTGGAAGAGACAATAAATTAAGAAAACAACACCCACGCATGTAGGAGTAGGTTTAATGCTAGCGCTTTTTTTAGAAACCACATTGTTTAATAACCGGTGTGAAAATAATTAGTAGTCCGACGGGAGCCACAGTCCGGGACTCCATAGACGAAACGGTCAATAAAAAGTGCAACTAATTTGCTGAAGAGCAATGAATCGAGTGCCCCTCCTCTTTTACCGTGGCGTCGCCCGGGGGGCAGGGGGATCTTGTCCCCCCTCTGGCCACCCTGAAAAAGTGTGATTTTAACAAGGCCATATACTATAATGACAAAATTTTAATATATGCTTTGCCCCCCTGAAAATATAATATGTGCCCCCTTTCCCCCCCCCTGAAAAAAGCTGGCTACGCCACTGCTCTTACCTATGAGTACGGGGGACTGCAATTACTTCAACACCGGTGTGGCCGAGATAAGTCCTCCGGGTCATAGTCAGGGAACAAAGGTGAGCAATATTGGCAATCGATGAGTACGGTTGGACTGCAATTCCTTCAACAACCGGTGGGCAGGAGATATAGTCCTCCGGGCTCATAGTCCGGGACAAACAAAGGTGAAGAATAGGCAATTCGATTCAGTTGACTCTTCAGTTGACGGCATTCCGCGTTGTATTATCTGGCAAGTGTATCGATTTCATCTGGCGCTATAGCACCACCTGATCCAATCATGGACATAATAGAAAGGAGGACAACCAACGCGAAAACAACCAATTACCTAATTGATTACCCTTCATCTCGACAAAAGCTGGAAACTCGATGTGTATTCATGTGGATACACCGAGACCGTTTGTGAATCTATAGCTTCTTGGCCGCGGTCGATGTTAGGACTATGTGGATAGCTGTCCACAAAACGGTTGGTAAGTGGATCTATCTCCGTTCTCTCCGGGATGTGGGGGTTGGGGAACCCCCTGACCTGTAGGGTTTTAGAAAAAAGTGCATAGTACATTCAATTTCATCTTTTTTAGGCAAGTGTTTGACACAAAATTAGAGGAGAGAGAGATTTTTTTTGCAGAGAAAATACTGTGAAACTCCATCAAAATCCGTTATTGATTCCATTTGTTGGAGCTACGACTGGAGAAAATAAGCTTGCATTTTGGGTGATTTTGTGACCAGTAATTGTTTAAAAATCTGTGAAAATAATATGAAAAATATTCCGACACTTCGACTCTTGAGAAACGGTGTTATGAAAGTTCAATGTACCTTTTGACGTGTAAACAATGTATAACCTTCGAATGGTGCCCCAAGCGCGCCAAACACGTGTAATTGTACATCGAAAACCCACAAAATGGTATATTTTAAAATCCGGTTATGTTGAACTTGTTTACCGCTGTGGCTGTCTGATAGTCGATACCATGTCGAACTGATTCAATGTCAGTTCATCTGAAATATGAATGTGATAAGTATACTTATACCTAATTAAATGTGTATAATTGTTATAAATTATTTAATCAATTAACCCTCGTCTCCGAAAGGGGGGGGGGGGGGGGGTTGTTACCGCTCTCTTCTATTCTTCGCCAACCAAAACCCGGTGTCAAATGAGTGAATGTAATTACCAATTGACATTTTATGCTCCGTGTCACCCCCCCCCCCCATTAAAACACTACGGGGTTTAGGAAAGGTTAAGGGTGAATCCCAAGTGAGGGATAGGGTGTGTGTGGCAAAAATCACCCCATAGGCGTAAATCCCGGGCGGATGGGGATATATCCCCCCCATATTTTGATGAGGGGATGGTCAATAAGATCACCCCCAATGTTGTACCATTCACGTGTTTTTGACCAAAATACCTCATATTTTACCCTAAATAGTTTAAAAAAATGGGTAAATTTCCGCGCGCTTTGTGCGCATTTGTTAAAATTAACAATTATATTAATGAATTTTAGCGTCTAAAATGGCACAAAATTTTTAGCGCGTAATGGAATCGTCAGCAAACCCATTTCAGCCAAAATTTCATCAAACCCCATCCCCCAATGTCAAAAAGAAATTGACGCAACTGCCCCCCCCCTTTCAGGAGGAGAAAATACCAACAAGCCAGAAGAATAGGAATATCACAGAATTGATTTAGTTGAAATAGATAGCAGGTCATCATCTTTCCTTTGATGATACCAAAATGAGTACCAACTACTAACATGTCATAAGACGTCATAATGTCTCTACTGATGGAAAAGGTTTAAGTGTTACAATTTAATTTTGAGCCAGTAAATGCAAAATATCAATGTTCTTCCTATTGCAGTCTTTTAAAACTTTATTACCTTATGACGTCATGGTGACGTCATCGTTAGTTCTACATATTTTGATACCAATGAAAGGAAGAAGTTAATAAATTCTAAGCTATACCGTAGGTACCAAATTTATAGGAATTGGATGTTCAAGAAAGAAATTCAAGCGAAGGCCAGACAACCCTCCTGCTAAGGGGGTGATCATCGCATTATCTTAAGGCGGTAAATGGGGATTTAATAACAAAAGGCGGCACCGTGATAGGGTCTTTGAAAGTAGTGGGTTGTTGGTCCTTCTCTCCTATTACGTCCATGGTCCAATCAAGGCATTCCCGAAACAAAGGGGGATCTACAATGGGGATCTATACAATGCAATGTCCAACTGTAATGTCGTTTTTGGGTATGCACCAAGGGGGTGAAGCCCATTAAAAAACCAGTAGTCCGTGCTGGGCGCTGATTGGGGATATATTGCAACGGAATATAATATAGTTAGGTGCTTGCTTTACCACATACTGTCAATTCGATACAACACAATCCGTCAAAATATCATTGTGGATTGTGGTGCTTTGGGTGGTTAATTGTCCTACCATGGCCACACAACGAATGAAATGACACGTCAGTCGTCTTGGATTTAAATATAACCGCTCATGAATACATCTTTTCACCTAGCGCGCATTGCATATGAGAAAAAAAGAGTTATATGAGCACATGATCCTGGTGCCCACATTATTACACCTGGGCCCACCTCTAACACATACATTAATTTTATCACTACCGATTAGTTGATATGCAAAGCGGCACCCCAGTATGTGGAAGAAGCGGAGGCAGCCATTGTTTCTATTGTTGGACTCTATGTTTTTGTGGTCGGCAAACATGCGAGACGATGAATTTCTAAGATAACGTGAAAGTTTTGCCCTCATCGAATCTATATAGCACCTCTTTGGTATGCACACACACACAATACGTAAACGTCCTTTTCATCAAGTATCCGCCACGCAGTTGTCGGTAAATCATCATTTGTGATTATTTTCTAAAGTATTCCTCTCTGCAATTGAACTTGGTGGAAAGTGTTTCAGTGGTGATAACACTGAGCCGATTCTGGTAATAAAAACAATTCATTATGATGATAACGGTTGCCATGGTAAACTGTGGAATCTTGGATGTAGGCATGATGTCCATGTGCGTCATTTTTCTTGATCGTTTCATGGTCTTTTTCCGAAAATTATTTTATTTATTCAATAGCACTGTTTAAAACATTTACAGAGGGCATTTCTCATATAAAAACATTTGTACAGGTTGTTAGCGTCAAAGTTGTCAAATTTGCCTATTTTGGAGAAAACAAATAAAAAAAAAATCTGTCGTTCTTCCATGGTTACCTAAGTCTTCAACATTCCTTTGTAAAATTTGTAGATGTTGGTATGGATAATATACCTGCCAAATATGAGCTCAATCGGATATACCGTTAAGAAGAAAAGTGACGCACAAGGTAAAAAACCAAAACCGCAAGTGGCAGAAAATGGCATTTTAAGTTTAGAAACACTGAATATGCTAATTAGGCAATAATTATGCATACTGAATATAAATATATTGTGTTTCTGTCAAGAATAACATTAATGGTAATTATACACTGTTTATATACAATAAACTCCTTTAATTATTCAAAAAATAATGTTTATCATATTAACATTTCTTCCCCTTTAAAATAATCAAATACATTAGAAATACATTACATGTATTAGTATGGGGAAAATTGTTTCGCGTTACTTTGGTCCCTTGAACCAAATGTCCGATTTGATGGAAAAAAAAGCAAATAAAAGCAAACATTCTGCACTTTTTATTTTAGAAAAAAATGACCAAACACCCTTATTTCACCAAGATCTGTTGCAGCATCCCCTTAAGTATTACAATGATACTACATAATTGAAGTAAACTGACCACGATGGTTATCTCTGACTAGAAATATGCACCTACATAATTGTCTCTATTCTCCTTACAACGAAAAACTAGCACAAGTTGTGCGATTACCCATACTTTCAGAAAAGCAGAATGGGCAGAATGAGCAGAAAAGCAGAATGGTCAGAATGAGCAGAAGGGACAGAATGAGTAGCATAAAAGCATAATTGGCAGAACAAATGGAATAAAAAAGCAGAATGGGAAGAAAAGGCAGAATTATCAGTAAAAGTAGAAAAGCAGAATGGGCAGAATGAGCACAATTGGCAGAATACTTTCAAAAAATTAATAATATTGTACTATTTAAAAAAAAGAACATGGCGTAAGTTGAGCAAACCTCATTGAACAGACAAATGAAAATTATTGGTTGCATCCTGAATTACAAATGTGTGTAGTCTGAGTCAAAAAAAATTAATAGGTTGAACTTTAAGAAGGGAATATTACGACTTGTTGCTTTGGTTTTTGTAAGCATTCCCTTGAACGGGCAAACATTCGTACGGCAAATTGACACATCGACAAATCGAGTAATATTCGTGCACGTTGATCCAGAAGTTTTTCGATCGGAAAAAAACCCACGGTTTTTACTTCTATTTGTATAGTCAAGAGTTGAGTCATATGATACCACGCCACTATAAGCTTATGACTGAATTCTTCGGCACACGTCACGCACTGTTGCTTGGTGACATGTTGTTCTGAGGGGGCAAGTTCCCTTTCAGTGTAAAAAAAAGGCCCGATTGCAGGCAAAAACATACCCACCGCAGGGCCGATTTTAGCATGAACACTTTAGATACTTCTTGAATTTCGCTAAAAAAATCCCAGGCGGCACTGTACCCCACCTCACCCCCAGGCCCAAAGGTCCCATATTGTAAATCCAAAGCTTGTACAATATGGTAATAAATTCCCATATCAGATGGATGTGTCAGAAAATGTTGCCGATCTCATAATATTTGATTTTCTAGTTTATTTTGGTGAAGCTTTGCATGCAGGAACGAAATCAAAGGCTCACAAATTTACCACTTCGTTGACGGTCATACCACTCCAGGGTAGCACTCCGACGAGAACTGCTGTGATGAGAATTTATTTTGCTATGACTACGCGTCAAATAATGGACTACTAGTAAACCGGATTTTTTCATCGCAGATGTTTATTTTCGTTTTGGGTACAGCCTCCTACGTATTGTACGCACCACTGTCAGTGTGTATAATTCTGCTGTAGTGTCCATACGATCGTGGGGAAGAAACATGACTCAGGGCGACCCGATCTCGTGTGCCGTTAGTTTCCGTTTATGGAAGCACAAGTGTATCACTTTTCCTTATCCCTAGATAGGGAAACCTTATCTCCAAATAACACTCCGTTAACTGGAGATAACGCTTCGTTAACTGGAGATAACAAAGCTGAACCCCAAATAACGCGCCTTATCTAGGTTAACAAAGCCGAACCCCAAATAACGCACCTTATCTTAAGTTAACAAAGCTTATCTCGAGATAGCAGAGCTGAACCCCAAATAACGACCCTTATCTGGGGTTAACAAAGCTTATCTCGGGATAAGGTCTCTTATCTCAAAAAAAAAAAAAAAAAAAAGCAAGAATTATCGTTTGCATGATAGCAGTGGATATAGGCTTATGTATGACATCATGTATACATGAAAAATTACATTGTTGAAATTATCGCATTATGACACCATTGTGCAAAGAAAATGTAATGTAATAGATGTAATAGATGGGATTATTTTGTTTTGCACAACGATATGGAGAAAAAATGAAGGGTTTTGTCCCCGGTCAGTTTTATTTATATGACATAGTGCTGCAACCACCAAAATGTGGTGTATATTCGAGGAGCCTAAGTGCTGGCAGGTGATCGGCGTATTTTGTTTTCTTGACGTAAGGAAAACTCGTGTGTTATTAGTAGATAGATCAAGTTATTTTTAATTTCTTTGAGACCCAAATACTTGCTATGTATAGAATAGAAGTAGATGTGAGGTAGAAGTGATCTGGGAAGGTGATTGAAAATTGAATTACTTGAGTATAAATGTGGGGAAAAGAGGACTATTTTTATGTAGAGGGATTGGGGGCGTGCAAGTTCCTAAAGAATATGATATTGATATCGAAATGAGCAAGTACAAAGGATCGTTTAAACTTATGGTATATTCAGTTTACTGTATTTTATATAGAAATATCAAATGCATCGGTGTCACCGGAAGAAAGTTTAAGACTACGTAAATTAGTTGGGAAAAAAAGCATGGGCCCAAATACTGTTTCAGGGGAATGAAATAAAATAATTCTCGCCTTTCAATTAAATGGAGAGTGGCCAAAAGCCTTTTGTGTTCCTTCATATCCAAAACACAGGCGCTCAAAAGTTAGTATACATTGATAGCAAAATGCATTGTGAAGCTTAATCAGATGTTTGAACAATTAATTTCGCATAAATGCATTAAGTTGTCTTAAATGATGTCATTAACCACAAAATATTTTGATTGCTATCGGACCACTGTTTCAATAAATATAGCGTGGAATTTTAATTCATCCATTGCCTGCACATCCCCTCATTCAATGCCAATACTTCAGAAAGTACCAAAGGGTGACACGATGGTTGAATTTACTATAGTTCAAAATGGAACAAGTACTAACATTTAGTACTATAGCTATTTTATATATTGCAAATGAGGGCATGTTACACGCTAATCTCATGTAATTAATAAAACGTGGTTGCCAATTATTTATATGCCTTATGGAACTTTAAAAGAGTATACAATTAAGTATGGTTGAATAAACTCCAGTCAATGACCAGTATCAGCCCACCATCTAAGACAAATTATTGAAAAAATTCTCAAATAAATGTAAGGAAAACTAAAAAAAAAAAAAAAAAAAATAAGTTTGCAAGCAGTGCACAGCTACCTTACCTGTCAAATTAATATAACACAAAAACGGTTCCTAACCTTTTTATCCAATGTATCCAAGCTTTAATGGCTATCCTTTATAGTCACAAAATGAAGCAGCTTAACCAAAATCAATCAGAACATATAAAGGTGCATTTACGTGATCTCGCACTTCCTTTTTGTTTTTTTGTTTCACTAGATATCCTGGGAAAAACTTTTTCAAAATTCATGTTGATTCTGGCGGTTGCCGTTTTATGTTATTGCCAAATGTGTGCATCACGCTGCCACATTGGAACTGTTCTCGTTATTTCCCTCGCTTTTAAAGACACAAAAATACGACCTGAAGTTACAAATATTTTTTTAAATCGCATTTACACGTAAAATTAGGCGCACAATACTATACTTAATCAACAATTCAATGATATAAAATTCTCAACTTGTGGTGGCATCCGTTAGAAGGATGACTGGCATCACGAAATGACTTTAAATAATAATGCATCACCAGACAACTGCTATTAATACAAGATTGTAAACACAACACCTTGTAAATGTTAACCACATTTCATTATACCTGATAAATCATGCTGCAAATGTAGAAGATTAGTTACAGTAAGTCGTTATTTAGATAGTTACACATATGTTACAGTAATATGTTCATGTATTGTATAGTGTTAGATCATTTATATTAGCCTATGTATTTCACCTATGACATTCCAAATAAGACCTAACAGTATTCATATTATTTCCTCAAGATATATTTAGTCAATCACTAATCCTGCCTGTAAATTGGTAAATAACAAACACCTTGCTTATAAAAACATTCAGGCTCTTCCAAAATCTGTTCTAAAACAAAACTTAATTGCTCCATTTTTATCTCATTAATTTTATAGCTCCTTTAAATTTAATAATTTTTAACTTAAAATCACCGATTTCAGTCAAAAAATTTCATTTTCCTTCTGGCTGACACCAACTAAGACAAGAAAGTGTTTAAAACCAATTTCCCCTTATGCCACCACTAATAGCGCACAATGGCATGAAAATCAATCAAACACTTGCTAAACGTACACCTCCGTCCAAAAGTGCCATCTTCGCCACAATATTGCCAACATCTTCCTATATGTAAATACCATATTATATATTTTCTTAAAGGTGCGTGTTCCGATTTCTGTCTATCGTGTTCTCTACTTGATATGAGAGCCGGACACCTGTACACAATGACCATCAAGTACCGTTGGAAATAAACTTGCGGTTTTGATGCTAGACGCGATTATGCATAGTGCAAGGCCACATTCACTACTGTGCTAATATTAGTGGTTAACCACTAGAACGCTATTTTTTATCTGTATCTTGAGAAAGAAATGGATTTGAAAGCTAAAATTTCAGGACGACAATGAGAAAAATGCGGCCTTTCAGCTGACATCAAAATTGATACTACTTCCGGGTAAATCAGGGGGGTCCCAACGACGATCGGAACAAGCACATTTAATGTACAGTCAAACCTCACAGCTTAAAATGTCAACTCATTTTATTTTTGTACACTCTCATAATAAATATTTTATGCACAATAAGTTATGGTAAACTGTGTACTTTTTCATGTACCTCGTCTTCAACCCATCAACGCCACTAACGCAATGATTGTCTTTTTTAAGACTATTCTTGTTATGTTTTATTATTGTTTATAATATTATTAATTTATTTTAAATATCTTGCAATTGAGCTGAAAATCCCACCAAAATTGAGCTATTTTAACCTTGAAAATCATATTTCCATCGAATATTAATAACAACTACGTATCGCTCGGCTCATCCTTGTGTACATTCTAAGGTGTCGAAAAGCGCATAAGAAATTCAGAAGTACTCAGGTTTTCGGACCGTGTGAAATCTTATTGGATAGTAATCGATAATTGGTGGCTTTTGCTTTCCGTACTTGACTGGTTTATAAATCCCAGATGTCGTTTAATTAAAGAGACACGAGGACATTTCTATAAAGGGGCGCCCCAATTTCTTTTGAAACTGTGTCATTTTTACATATTTAGAATACTTAGCAATATATCACATCACAATTGATATTTCCATCGAATATTAATAACAACTACGTATCGCTCGGCTCATCCTTGTGTACATTCTAAGGTGTCGAAAAGCGCATAAGAAATTCAGAAGTACTCAGGTTTTCGGACCGTGTGAAATCTTATTGGATAGTAATCGATAATTGGTGGCTTTTGCTTTCCGTACTTGACTGGTTTATAAATCCCAGATGTCGTTTAATTAAAGAGACACGAGGACATTTCTATAAAGGGGCGCCCCAATTTCTTTTGAAACTGTGTCATTTTTACATATTTAGAATACTTAGCAATATATCACATCACAATTGAAGCAGTGGCGGATTTAAGGAAAAGGGCCTTGTCAGCAGCGTAACTTGGGGCCCTTCAGCGTCGCTTCGCGATGCAATGTTTTTTTTTTTTTTTTTTTTTTGTGTACATTCTAAGGTGTCGAAAAGCGCATAAGAAATTCAGAAGTACTCAGGTTTTCGGACCGTGTGAAATCTTATTGGATAGTAATCGATAATTGGTTGCTTTTGCTTTCCGTACTTGACTGGTTTATAAATCCCAGATGTCGTTTAATTAAAGAGACACGAGGACATTTCTATAAAGGGGCGCCCCAATTTCTTTTGAAACTGTGTCATTTTTACATATTTAGAATACTTAGCAATATATCACATCATTCAACTTTATTTTACCACGGAGGCCCAGTTCAACCATAAGGCTGTTTTTCACTAGGGCCGTGGTTACAACAATTACAAAAGGTACATACAATGCATGTGATAACAACAAAATTTAACAAGAAAATCATGTACAAGGCTTAGATGAAATGTGCCTTAAATTATTCTTAAATATCACAATTGAAGCAGTGGCGGATTTAAGGAAAAGGGCCTTGTCAGCAGCGTAACTTGGGGCCCTTCAGCGTCGCTTCGCGATGCAATGTCGCGCTTTAGCGCAGCGACTCTTTAGTGCGACTAGGGGGTTGTTCCAAGAGGGGGTATTCCCCTCAGAAGTGAAGAAATTTAGAAAATCTGATCTTATATAGTGGTCACGCTGCTATCGCCTATCAGAAACGCTATATGAAATGTGTTTTAAACCTCAAGGATACTAGTACAAATTAAGGGAGCGTTTACAAACACTTTACAAACACAAAAAATCGGATCCCCTTTTATTCTTGAACAATATATGTGAACTCACAGAAAAGAAAACCATTTAAACTCCACAAGCGAAAAAGCGGTGATTTTTTTTCATGGCCGTGCCCCCACTTGGAAGGGTAAAATACCCACTTCCCCCTTACAATGTTTGTGGAGCGGTTTGATAATGAGGTGGACCTTTTTTAGCGTCGCCAAGTGACGCAATGCAGTACTTTAGTGCGAATAAGGGGGGGTGTCTGAGCAGGGAAGAAATTGATGAATTGAAATTGATGGATGCGATTGATGCATTAATTTGACTGATGGCCACGCTGCTTATTGTATATGTAGTTGAGTTTTACCTCAAGGAAACCAGTATAATGTTAAGGGAGCGTTTGTAAACACTTGTAAGGGAGGGTGGTAATAAAAAAAAATGCAAATTTTCAGGGCCCTTTTGGGGTCTCAAAAAATCAGAGCCCCCTTTTATCCGTGAAAAATACTGCGTCAAACCTCACAGAAAACTATTCTAGCCCCCATTTACTGAGCAAAAGCAAATTAGGGCGAGTGTTTCAGGCCATGCCGCACCGTTGAAGTGTCAAAGATTTTCAGGGCCCCCCGGTTGCAAGTGTTTGTGAACGCTTCCTAGTTGACAACAGAGGACCTGATACAAAAGGACTTTGACTTCGCGAAAACCATATCAACCCCCTGGGCCCATCGCATTTTGGTAGGAAAAAAATGGTGGGCCAGTGATTCTACATGGGCACTGATGATGTGAAAAGACAATGGGCCACCATAAAATTGGAAAACAAACAACGTGGCCGTGATTTTTTTCTTTTTCCCTTTTTCATTTTTTTTTGGGGGGGGGGACCTGAGAGCAATATTTTAGAGGGGCCCCCGTCAGCAGCTGCTGACCTGTGACTCTTAAATCCGCCACTAAATTGAAGTGAAGAAGCCCAAATCGCCACTGTCTTTATGTATAAAAAGATAATTATTTACAAATATCCACAATTAAAAAGGTAATCGCTAAAACGGCAATTTACAATATGAAAGACAATATGAAAGTGAAATAACATATATTGAAAGTTCAAAATGTAAGTGGATTTGCAGACCGACCACAAAATTTAAACCTTTATTTTTTTTAAGTTGGACAATAATGCAGAAATTTTGGAATTCTTTTAAAAAAACCCTTAATTTGGTATTATTTAACATTTGTATCGCATCAACACGGGTCCAATCTTCTTAATGACTCTATCACAACGGCCATTGAACTGACTGGTTTACCCCAGAGGAAGAGTTAAGATAATCCATCAATGTTGTCATGAAACTCCCGGTTCGCTCATTATTCCTTCTGGTAAATGTATTGTATAACGCAGTCCGTGCAGTAGGAACGCCAGTGGCATTCCGGTATTACGGGATGTGACCCCTCGATATGACGTCAAAAAATTTCAAAATTTCAGAAATTACTACAACATTACATATTGAATCCCTTTAATTGTCTGAAATTTCACTGAATTAGTCAATGAGCTGCCATCACCAGATTTTCGGTTCGTTGCACCCAATGGGATTAAGGTTCCCATATATCACCTTGAAGGCAGCGTCCCCCTGACTATGATTAGGTATGTTTCCACCCCTAAAAGCTGCACGTTAGCATGTCCTGCCCATTTCAAAATGGCGTATTGTTTGTTTTTTGAAACCGCCATGATAAATTCATTACAGATAGAAATTTCATCCACGACTACACGATATAAAGTTTTCAACTTCCTGAAGGGACTTAAACGCCTAGACGTCCAAGATGGCCGCCGCAAGGAGGCATGTTCAGCTAAATGGCAAATTGTTGGGAATAAGAAACCGTGTGATATTTTGGGAACTCCAAAAAGGATTTTTCGGCATTTATATTTTGCGCACAGACTCGTTTTTCAAGATGGCGGTGATTATATTCGCTCTAGGCCCGTAAATCAGGAAGAAATGCAGCCCTACCCATCTTTTCGACGTTTAGGGACAACAATTTCTAACAGAGACCCTAAATCATTTCCAAGATGTAAAAAAAAGTTTAACGCGGTGTATTGACTTGTCCAGAGAGAGTGCGTTATTGACTTATTACTTGGGTCATATAAAATGGTTTAAACTGACCCTATAATAGTTCACAGGAAGACAACAGCTCATATCAACCTGAGACAATAAATCATAATAAATTGGTGTGGACTGTATTTAAGGACTAGGTGTTTGCCAGTAAAAATAAACAAAATATGCTTATGAAGAAGTGAAAAGTTGTCTATAATGTGGACCTAACTTTCGTGCGAGCACTCAAGTGCTATCTTTGTTTCTGACTTCTGACCCCAGCTCCTTCTCACCACCGTCGACAAATCCTATAGTAGAAATGAATTACACCAATGAAATTGATTATGAAATCAAAATGATAAGTGTAAGTTCGCAGGTACTCGAAAATGTAAATATTGCATAGCTTGAACATGACTAAATTTTCCTTATAACGACGATGGATAAAGCCGATTGATGTAGAATCCACCAATCAAAATATTTTATGCCATTATATACCTTAATAAGCGATTATAGAAGCATAAAGTACACCAGGTCTTAATGGGTTATGTATGTTGGATCATTCATAGAATTTTAAAAGCAACCAACACTGCAAACTTGAGGGTTTGATCCTAGTTGCTCCTTGGATCAAATATTAAATTTTGTGGTTTCTAGAAACACTAAATCAGTCGGATAACAGACCTGAAAAAAGTGGAATGAAAACTTCAGGAGCAATAGGGTGAGGAGGGTGTTTTTTTAAGAAGTGAAAAAACTCTGCAAGCAAGACCACACAGACGGCCGTTGTAAAAGAATATATGGCCCGGCAGGAACCATAGTCCAGGCTCCATAGACGACAACGGAATAAAGCGTGAATAGTCAACTAAAAAGTCAACTATTCTTCACCATTGTAGGCGGACTATGAGTCCGGAAGACTATATCTCCTGCCACACCATCAACATGCTAAGTGAAGCTGAGTAAAGGAAAAACAAAAACGATGCCGAGCTACTATGCGCTGATTGAATGAATAGGAGACCACCTGAGCAGGATGATAACAAAGCGAAGGCCCGCGAAAGTTGAGATAACTTCCTTTATGCCCTCTCGTGCCGATCTGGCATAAAAGCAATTATGAAACCAGAGACGAAGTCAAACGTATATATATGCACGTCAATAAATATTAAAGGTAGTCAATCAACAACCCCCCCTCCCGCTTTATACATTCAAAATTCATATTTTGAAATCAGAAGAAAGTTCATATAAAATTCGGAACATCATCGAGTCGCCTACCTTTAACTTCTATCCACAAATGGAACATATCTTTCTGCAAGGATTTCCTAAAGCTGCGAGTTTTCTTCAATAAAACATTTAAAGCAGCAAACGTCAAAGGGAACCTATTATAGCTGTACCATCGGATATCAACAGAAGCTGTTTTTAGTTAAAGCAGGTCCTCAATTAGGCCTAAAAAATTGTTTGATTGGCGTAACATAGAAAAAAAATAGGGTAGGTAGGTCGGATTTTTTTTTATGTTTCACATACCAGAACACAAAATATATGACACCCATACAAAACAAATGGCACATCTTCACTTTTTCTGTAACACATCTTTTTATTTGTCATTTTGAATGTCCTGCAATCCTTTAGAGTACCGAAGTATGACGTCATTAAATTCCTGTTTTTGCATTTCAGTGTTTTCATGACCATATATCAGGAAAACATGATGCAAAACCCTCACTTATGAAAATATTTGTTTTACGTGGTTTTTAAACCTTTTTTTTAAAAATAAAAATATTTAGGGTCGGCGGTTAAAATAGGGTCGGTCGGGTGGCGCCACTCAAACAATTTTTTTAGGCCTTATACAAAATACCACATATTTTTCATAATTTAATATATTGTTAAAGTGTGTTCCATGGTTTTTCAACTTCCTGCCAAAACTATTGACGGCTTAACATTGTATGAATATATGACACAGTGTCTCCTCGCCTTAACTTTTATGGCTAAATACCTTGCCGATTTTTTGTAACTATTTATATGTCAGAGGATTAATGGTGGAGGATGCGTAGGCTACCGTCGATTGTCGTTTCCCAAGGCAGCATAATGTTCTTATTATTCACATCCTCAAGATGATATTAGTATTACATTGGCACACCGGGATTGTGTAACCATTCAATATGAATTAATTTATGAACAACCTAAGTTAGTAACGCACCATGGTTCATATTTTGCATTGGTTAATCGTTATTTGATTACGCTACATCTTTGATAATACCATTTTAGAATATTTTATGTTACCGGGTCCCCTCAGTCCCAGTTCCAAAGTTTCTGGATTTGCCCTCTTTATCAAAATTATGAAAATATAAAGTACTTTTTGAACAATACCAGCATTGATGTGTTACCAACAGCGAATATTACTGTTGTTCCAGATCTCTTGTTTGTCTATCCCCTCCGCTGTCTTTGGACTATATTTCTAACCACACGTTCAAAATGTTTATACACTATTGAGGGATATGAAGTACCAAGCAAACATAAAGCACTTAAACCATTGGATTAAATTTAGCTGGAATATACACCATTTGCGGAATCCCTTTTCCATAACCACATAATACGATCGGGGTAATTTTAAATAAACTGATGGATAATTGCATTTTTTTCTGCACACTTAGTTGGGTAAAACTTTCGCCATGTGAATTCCACATAATAGTCCATAAGCCGAGCAAATTTTAGGTATCCTGAAAGGGGACAAAACAACACTTATTATGCAGCATCAGTATACCATGGCCTACACAAAAATGCATGATAGCATTTTTGGAATGGTAGCTATAGCCAGGTAGCGGGTAACCAAGGTTTACACAGGGGGAAACAATTTAAATTGCTTCAATCATGTTGAAAAGTATACCACATTATTTGTCTGGATCATAAGGATTGCAAAAAAAAAAGGTATGTTTGACTTACTACAGCTTAAAGTTTAGATCTATGGGCTAAAAACAGCAAAAATCAATAACTTGGGTCTATTTCAGTTGTACGGGGTCAATTTCAAAGTTGCTCTTATTTGGATAAATCATGGTACATATTATTTGTGGAACTCCTAGGATTAATGAGGAATAGTTTTTGACTCTCTCACAATGCTTAGTATACTAAATGTAGGGGGCAACAAGGTCTACGTCAATTGTATTCATATGGGGCTTGACCTTGTGTCCCCCTACTGTGGTAACCAAGCATTTGAACACTCAAAACTATTTTATTCTTATTTGAATCCTATAACCTCCACCAAAATTGTTGCCACCATTTTGCATTCCAATTTAAAATTTGACCCATGACAACTGCATGACAATTATAAGCTTTTGACCTATTTTTGCCGTTTTTTAACCTAACCTACTCTAACAAACGTCCAAACTTTAGGTTGTGATATACAAACTATACCTTTTTGGAATCCGTATGGTTGGACAAAATGATGTATGCATAACTTTTCAACCATACCAAATCATGTTAAAAATTTGTGACCCCTGTGTAATCCCTGATTGTACCCCACATGGTTTTATAGCTACCATTCAGAAATGCTATCATGCATTTTTGTGTAGAGGATATTGTACTGAGGCTTAATAATAAGTATCGATTTGTCCCCTTTCCCGATACCATTTGGCTTAATAATTTCCTGATGGCTTAAGGACTAATAACCGTGAGATCGTGAGCAAATTTGTCATTATTGTATAGCAAGATACCAAGCAACCTTTACCCTTTATAGTAAATACACGGAAGTGGTTTTTAAATATCACGGATAGTGGTTTCTCATTAAAAAAATTTAGTTCCCAAACAACATGGCTTCTGTTTTACCAACATTAATCCTCGTTTTACCAAGCATTTTTTGTAACATGGTTTACCAAGGGGGTCGTTACCATCACCTCATGAATTCTTTAAAATCTTATAATGCATTTGATTGTGATACCAGTGGATAGCTATGTCCCTTCCGTTTCCATTGATACCAAAATAAGTACTAACATATCTAGTATGGCGTCATAATGACGTCATAAAGACCGCAAGTCGACAAAATGGGTAATTTCCACAGGAAAAGAGCGAAAATCCAATTTTGCGATGCAAGAAAGGTTCTTTGGGTGGATCGAAGCTCATGGCCGCAAACAATTTTAACTTATTGTCTTATTTTCCTTCGGGGTAGCCGGTGCGGTGTATCCTTCTCCGCCGATTGCAATTAGTGCTGCAGACAGTTAGCTTCGACGGGACCAACATTATGCTTTACTTGGCTCAAAGACTAATATACTACTATTGTCCCAGCTTGGTTTAACTCAAATCTGTGAGAGGTCAAAGTTAGGAAACCTCATTTGACTTTTTGTTACTCAAACTTCTGCGAATCTAAAGCAGATATAATTGATGTTTGTTTTCATTTTGTAAATTTTGTGCCAAGTTATCAATTTGTAAAATTATTAAATCGGCACTGCACTTAATAATAATTCCATGCTATTAAGTAAATGCATTTGTTACAGGCTGATGCTGCAAAGTTTTGCAAAGTTTTAAATGTGAAAAACCGTCGAATCAGCTAAAATGCAGTAAATCAGACCCCACCCTCTATGAACCACAGAAGCGTAGCCAGCGGTGGGGGTGAGGGTGCGGGATATGGCGTATGGGTTGGCCGCGACCCTTGAATATTTTACTTCGGCACAACGGTCCGTGGGTATATTATGGTTCGTCGCTTCAGTACAATTTTGGAGAAAGCTTGTTGTTTTGATGCGTGAAGTACAGCTTGGAGAGCTTTATAACAATAAGTCAAAACCTGGTCGATGCCAAAAAATGGGTTTAGGATTAAGGTTGTTTATTTCTTGGTATATTTGTTTTTATGGTTGTTAAAAATTAATTCATGTGACATTTTTATGTAAATAAAGGTTAATAATATCCTTATCCAGCTCATATCGTGAACTGAAATTTTTGATTTTTTTAAATTTTAAAATTTAGCAAATGTAAATTTCAAAAACATTATTATCTCACAAAACTCAAAATGTCAGCTAGAACTTTGTAGAACGATATAACGTATTTTTAAGCACAAAAAGATCAAGAACTATATGAATAAATACAAACGAGCATAACCAAATACGAGCGTACTATATCATCATGTTATTATTCCTATACAGCGTGTTCCTCCAAATATGTAATTCCCTTAGTTGTTGCTATTATTTCAAAATTATTTCCAAAATCTTGAAATTTTGTGTTAAATTCGTAAAAGCTTTCCTTTTATCAACAAGCTGTTCAATTTTCGTCTGTCGGGATTCATTGTTTGTTTGTGTTTTTTTTCAGGACAGAGGCGATAACACCACACTTCGTTTTTAGAAAGTAAAGATTTAGCTTACTGTATTTTTGTGCAACGAAACGAAACAGGCTCTACTTGATTACAGGTTTTATTCGGTCATTACACACTTTGATGAATGGCCAGGGCATGGGAAAATCACCCACAGTCGACCCTTTCCACACATATTCTTCAGGAAAAAAATATCGAAACTGCCGAATTTTGCTCTAATTTCATTAATTTGCTCCCTCAGAAATTCACTTTAGTTTTAGGCCCATGCCCCTGTAACCTATGTAAAAAATGACTGCGGTTGTCCTGTTTCTTTACATTTCGTTTCGTAAAAAAGTAAGCCATCACCACCATCAGCGATGGAGGAAGAAGAAAAACACTGAGTGGAAACTGGAGAGGTATTAATGTCAATCATCTGACCAATTAATTAAATAAAGTACCACAGATTATTACGTATATATCACCGGAGTTCGCGTGGGAAAGCGTGGCTTAGTGGTTAGCGTGCTTGCCTCTCGTGTAAATTTACCAAAATTCCCGGGTTCGAATCCCGGTCCTGGGATTTTCCGGATACTCAATTCTGGATTTGATCTGTATACAAGCTACTTATGAAAACCGCTCTCCTCCATGGTTCACTTGGAATGGGCCATAGTGAATCATGAAAGCATTCCGTCCTTCCCGTGTACAGAGAGTCATAACTTTACATGTACATAGCAGTAGTTTCGAATAAGAGTAGTGTGAAAACCCCTGACTGCTCCCAACCCGCCCTCAGCCTCAATGTCGGCCATGTTAAAATAGGAGGGTTCGCATTATGGATAAAGGCGGCCCCGGACCAGCCTACTCAGCTGAATAAACACTGACACAACCACAATCCATTACCAATGACTTGTGGATACGCTAAGAAGAAGACCGGAGTCGGCCAATTATTATATCACAAATCTTGACACAAAACGTGCCGTACAGTTTATAAACATTTGCAATCTGTTTATTGAAAATAAGACAAGTAGCTGCTTTCGATCACTTTCATTGAAAATATCGAATCGGTATTTTTCTCTCTTTCGTAAGTTCAATTTGAATATCCTTGAACAATCTGGAACACAGAATTTACCCTAAGCTTTAGAGATTGTTAGCCGCATTTGGATTGATTGACACGCTAGAACGCACGTCGCTATCTAGAAACCATCAAAGCATTTTACGCAGACTTTTGCGTAAGATCATATTAGCCTACCGCCTGACTAACAATATTGAATAATGCAGAGTGGTCCCAGTCCGTTACTTCAGGAAACATACGTGTCTGTATTTGCATCTACATATACATACCCTGATATTTATTTCAGGTAACATGACAACCTATGCCAATGGCTCTTGTTACGTATTATACATGCACTTTATTTGATATTGAACGTGTTTCGAAGAAAGGCAAATAGCATAAT
>JAMKCH010042386.1:0-22208 GCA_023653785.1 Ophioderma brevispina | reverse complement strand
ATAGTAACAAAACGTATGGGGAAAAATTGTGACACATTTGAAAATGACATAAGCAAATAAACCGGCAGAAAATGTGTAGCAAAACGGATATGCTTAAACAAGCTATCACGAGCCTGGCGCCAGCATGTCCCACTGTCCAAAAAATCGTGCACGCGTAATCTATACAGTTTGTGTATCCATGCCTCTGAATACAAACACAAGCACAATTACATTGAATTACTAGCACACACGCTCAGGTTTAGTGGCCCATAAATGCACCATTCTGTTGCTATTGTTACTTGTAATAATATTGACGGATATGGATTTAGTTCCCCCCCCAGGAAATTTTAAATAAAAAAAGTCAAACATATCTTATTAAATGTTGCACTGCCATTACATGACTGACACCAGCCTGATTGGACATTGATAGCAATGTGATCGATCTTGAGATGGTGTTGTTCCCGCAGATTTGAAAATTGCTATTGTTATTGCAAAATTATTGACGGGGTTAACAATAGCAAAAAAAAAAATATGTAATTTTTATTTATGCATACATATCATATTTTGTGTTTTAAGTTAGCCAAAATGATTGTCCCTTTGACAGAAAATCAATAAAGGCAAATGGTAAATTATTGACGTTATGTCCCAAGTGGATCATAATATTGCTATTGTAACTTGGCGTACATGACGGATGACAGTAACAATGCACTGTCTGTTTGTCGCCCTCCCAGAAAAACAATGGATTGATTTTCACCCAAAAAATTAGAAATCTGGACCCAAGAGGTTAAATTAAACATGATATGTTAATCAACAATCATGGAATGCCTTTAAAAATCTGATTGAGGGAACATTTTTGAAACGTTATTGTGAATGGTAGATTTTTTCCGTCAAAATTGCGGATTGAAGTAATGTTTATGAAAAATTGGGCAAAGGGTGAAAACCCATTCAAATTATCTTCACTATATTAACATGTATATAAACATCGAACACCAGTAAATAAGGAATTCCGTAATTAGTAAAAATTGTGACATTATAGTAAAAGATATGTGCTAATGTTATGGTTACCTACATATTTTGTGCTTATGTTCGAATAACTACATCACATTGAATGAAAATGTCACGTCTGCCACAACTTTTGATATGGTTCTAAGTCCCTTTAAAAGGCTTTTCACTGCTTTGGTTTTTCCAGTTTGAAAAAGCACCACTAATAGCTCAACAAAATCAAAATTCAAAATTTTCAAAATGATGTGCATCAACAGGGTTATAATGACAGATGAAAAACAAAAATACATGTTTTTCAGTTTGACAACTGTTGACCAGAGTTGGACCATTGGGACCTGAGTGTCCCCTGAAAAACAAGAGAACGAACTGGTGTAAGATAGTGGGGTAGGCCTTGTAGGGACATACATATTTTGTAAGTGCAAATCCACAATGATCTTCCAGCCACCTCTATTTTTACACAGGGTCGTCCAAAGTGTAACCTAAAGTTGATCTTACTTATGAAACCGCCATACATACACAATGTACACTCATATTATTCAACGCCCAGAGCTGCACATACCTAGGGAGAAAAAGCAATCCGGCCATACCCCATTGGCGGGTTTACAGATTTTTTATTGTACTGTAATATGTAATTTTTACTTAATTTGATGCAGCAGCTGGGCAAAGCTATTTATGTATTGTTATAGTACTGGTAATAGTGCAATACTCTTAGGCCCCCTTTCTTGACTCAAGGCCAGCAATGGAATTAAGTGCGCATTTTGGTGTACTTTTTGTGTATTTTATTCCTTGTAGTACCTAAATAAAGTGAAATGAAATGAAATGAAAGGGTGCTGGAGGGATGTTGGAACAGGGGAAAAAGTGTGTGATGAGGTGGAATTAGGTGAAGGAGTTTCACGTACCTGCCGGACAGGTAGGGTTAGTGGGGGTGGTGGGACGGCAAGGTGGCGGTGACAGCTAGAGTGAGGTATGGGTGGGGAGGTTTAGGATTTTTTTTTTTTTTATGGGGAGTTGTTACAACTACAAGGGAAAAGGATATTCCTTTGAAGGATGAAAGGTATGGTGTATAAGAAGTATGTGTGAGATCGCGTGTTGTAGTGGAGCAAGACTGGCGCAAATGAGATGGGATTCTGAGGAGGACAGAGAGGGCAATGATGAGAGTGATGTATGGTGTGAGTTGATGGATAAGGAAAGAAGACAGGACTTGATGCAAAGTTGGGGTTGGCAAAAGTTGGAAGAAGTCGGTGGACTGGATGGTGAAGGCGAATAGTGTCCGTTGGTATGGGGCACGTGTTGAGGAAGGATGGTGAGCATGTTTTAAAAAGGGCTTTGAGTTTGAGGTGGGAGTAAGGGGTTTGAGGAGGAGGGGACATCCAAAGAAGACCTGGAAGAAGAAAGGAGGAGAGGTCGGATGGTTGGTTGAGGATGGAGGTGCATAATCTATAATTAGAATCGGTGCGAAGGGGAGGGAGGGAGTAAAGGCGGTGCTGTGAGTGTGAGGGAATCCAGCAACCCTGTCACGGGACAAAAACCGGAATCAAAACTTTGGATTTACTACTATACTACTCACCTCCGAGGGTCAAGCCGCCATTTCCTGTTTGTGTCGCCGCCTTGAGGCAGGAAGAACACATAGGGATCACTTGGTCCACGTAGTGGTTGTTGTTGTTGTCTGTTGTTGTGATGTCTTTGTGAAAAAGGGTTAACATTTGCTGGTAATATCCTCATACTTGATGGATTTAAACCAAAATTGGTCCACAGGTGCAACATGGCATCCCCCACTTTTTGATGAGGTAAAAGGTCACCTGCCAAGGTTCAAAGGTCATGTGAGGTTCAAGTTGTAAAATAGGCTGAAATGTAAATTGACCTCATTTGAAAGTTAAGTTCAATGGAACCAAACTTGAATCATAGGTGCCACATGGGATCCTCATTTGTTCCTAGGTAAAAGGTCGCATACCAAGTCAACGGTAATGTGAGGTCAGTTGTAAAATATCCTGAAAATAGTAAAATGGACTTTCATTTGAAAAGTTGAGTTCAATTGGAACCAAACTTGAATCATAGTGCAACATGGGGATGACCTAATTGGTTGATGAGGTCAAGGTGCACATATCAAGGTCAAAGGTCATGTTAGGCCTATCATTCACTAACCGCGACGGCAGGAGACACAAGCGGTCGAGGCCGATGGTTGTTTTCTCTGATTGCCTTCACTCCTCCCGACTGACCCCCTCAACTGGCCCGGCAATCAGCCTCTACCTTCTGTTCCCACTCAACTAGCATTCATCAAATTTCTCATTTTGTATGGAGAAATGATGAAATCAATCTAATTTAATTGAAATAAAACAAATCAAGATCACCTCTTAAAAACACTATTCGTGATCCACCCAAAAGAGTGAAAATATTTGAAATTAAAAGTGAAGGATCAGGCTGTAGGACAGTCAGAAAGTATATTTTCCAACTGAAAACATTGACAGAAAAGGAAGCAAAAAGTAGTGTTCAAAGATATGAGTCTCCATTCAATTACACGTGTTGTAAGTAATTGTCCCGCACGGACGTAATGACTAAAATATTTGATTTCGTCCTTATTACTAGGATCCCATTTGGTCCACCACTTGCCAGTATGTTAGGATACCTTGTTTACAAAAGGCAAAACCTGATTTTTGATGATTTTTTTAGATTTTTGATTTAGCCAATCACTACTAGTGCCGTTTAAGACATTTCTTAGCCCAAATATAAGGTAAGAAATCTATTGAGTGTCTATCTATATGAAATAACTACATTGACGAAAATATGAATGCCCTTGAATCTATCATTGCCCCTTTAATGTTCCAATTTACAAATTTACTTGTTGGGTGCCATTCTTAATTAACAGCCACATAATTCTTGTAACTGTTCATTGGCTTTCAGGTATTTTGCTGAATTTGTGGCCTCACTCTTGAATTACCTGAAGAATCTAAACCGAAACACATAAACACAACCCAAAAGTACATCTTAGCAAATCTTCCAAAACAGAATGCGTGAGATTCAGAAAAGATGTGATGGATCACAAACCAATTCATGGGGAAAAGTTGCAACATCATGGTGTTGTTGTGGCATGACCTTTCAGAACTGTTATCATTCCAACATGTAGCCCTGGAACACAAGGGTGAAATAGAACAACTCAAAGAATCTAGGCTTTGTCCAAATACAGCCCGATCATCATGCGGACTACAAAGTGAATGTGTGCAGGGGCGATAGAAGAGCGAGGTCGAAGTTTAAATCGTCATATTTGATCCTACATTGTATAATTTAGCAAAATGATGTTCCCCTCTATCTTTTAACTTCTTTTTTGGCCCCACAACAGGGCCTACAGTTTATGTGAGCATGAAGGTTGAGCATGGTGGAGTGAGGGTGTGGCATTTTTTGTGACCCACTTGACCACAAACCCTGAGTGAATCTACCGAATAAAGTGCACTTTATCCGTAAGCTCCGAATTTCACAGGTCATGTTGTCAGTGGTCACAATGGCCACACCCGGGAGTGGTATTCCGTCTGGTGGATGTCTGGAGGGATGTATACATTGTGGAATAAATTCCTAAAAACTGAATAGGCAAATGAACTTCAAAGGTTTGCCCTGGTGATAGAACATCACGGTCATGTGTGCTGTATGGGCGCACACCACCAATAATGCTCAGGCCTGTGGTTTCACTGTAATGCCAACTTTTTGTCAACCAGGGTCCAATTTTCAAACTTGATAAAACTTTTGTTGTGTTATTTTTGAATTAAGGATCTATATTTAGTATTTTTTAGGGTCCGAGCTTAATCCTTGTGTACTTACCACATATTACATGTCATTTTGTTGATAAATACATATATTTTAAGGAAATATGGGATTTTTTTCGTAGGGTTTCTAAAAGTGTTTATGGCACTTAAATTATTGTTTGCTTTTGGTTATTTGAACGATACCTGCTATACCATGTCGTCCAAATATGACATTACAGATCACGTTTTTAAAATTTTAATGCTCCATTTATGCCTTGTTAAGGCACAAAAATGGGTACTTCCATGTGAAAAATTTTATAAAAGAACAAATAGATAAACAGAGGCACACTAATTTTTCCCTAATTACTAATTCATGTATGGAAACAACCAAGAAATTTGGGCAAATGTTGTCCATTATAGCCACAAAAAACTGGGAAATCGTAAATTGCTGGAACGTGACTGTGAACGGAATTTTGTGACCTAACAGAAGACCTTTGAGTTATTACTCCCTGTTGTTTTTTACTAATAAACGCTTTGAGGCTCCTCCAAGTAAGGTCCGATACCTAACTGCCATAAAAAACTACCAGTATGAACTCCTTGCGCTTCTAATCTTCCAAAACTGCTAATTTACATCGGTATTTGTTGTCTACTTGGCAGGACGTGACTGTGAACGGAAATTGCGTAAGTGCAAATGGCATTTTTTACTTTAACCAACACAATTGAAAATAAATTTTCCATTCACTTTCCATACATAAGCTATAAACATTATTATAAATTCAAAGCAGTAGCTCTATTAATTTTAGGATATAGAGCAACAATGGCAGGGGGAGTGACAAAGGGCATGACGTGACATTGTCGTGAACGGAAAAATAAGATTTGGTGAGGCAAAGCATGTGACAATTCCCTTAAAAGGTTTGCACCATTTGATAGATTGACTGAAGATGTTGTAAATACTAAATAACACCAGAAAGCAGTAAATCCCAAGACTGAAGTTTAGACAAGTCAAAACAATGCTGGACATGACAATTTTGTGAACGGAACAGTTGTGAACAGTTATTCCAATCGCTCCAAAAATCCTACCCTAGTTTTCAAACCAGGATAATCAACTTTGGCATAAATGATTTGCGGAGTGTTTATGATGTATTGGCATAACCATGGAGCATAACTAATCATCCATTACATCACAATTTTTGTTTTTTTTTTTTCTAGACAGGGCAGAAAACTTTGTACAAATGTGAACTGAATGTCGCGGTCTGCCACTCATTTTGACAGGGTTCAAAGTCCTTTAAAGCTTTACAAAAATTGTTTTTTTTAACTTTTGTTTAGAAATCTCTACTAACAATCTCAATAAAATAAAAACATAAATCTGTGGGTCAACAGGTATAGTGCAACTAAAACAAAATACATGTTTTTAGGGTTGACAAAATGACTCCAGATTTTACACTTGGGACTTGCTTGTCTCCGAAATACAAAGAGAAGGAACTTGATTAAGATAGTGGAGGTAGGCCTTTAAGGAATGCTAGTAAAATTACCCACAATGATCTTTTAGGCCTTGCTCTTTTTACCACACACTAGTCCGCAAGTCAAAACATCAAAGTGCATCTACCTCATGAAACAAGGCCCCCTTGAAGACACGCTAACATAGCTGAAATAGTTTTAAAATTTCACTCCACGTGACATCAATATTTGATGTTTTGATACATTTCTATGCAAAAAACTGAAACTTTTTAAAATCATGGTAATGTGATACCGATACAGGATAGAATTTCGAGATACAAGGCTTGGCAATAGCTCCTCCACCTTTTCAAGCCCGAACGTAAAACCCATAGGCCTATTCCGAGCACGGAGTTACGTTCCGCGGCCTAATTTATATTGTATTCAAATTTATTATTTTCTGATATTCCAAGTACAGAACATGTCTACACCTATTCATTTAGATATTAACATTTGACAATCAACAATATCTACCACATTCCACACCAATTTGCTTACCATCGACGGTATGTTTTAACCGGTAACTACCCCCATTACACAAATGCGGAGGATTAGTGGTGTGCTCCCCTTAGAACAACAACTTTTTTTTAGAGTTTTCTTTATTTTCATAAACATGTTCCATTGTAAGAAAAAGTGTCACTTATTATTAAGATATATTCTTCCGATTGGAAAAGATAGCCTGTTTGAACGTGGGACGTCACAGCAGAAAATGCGCTGTTTTGGAATTGCAGCTAGGTGGTCTGCCCAATGACAAGAAGCGGCGTTTGTAAAACACGGAATCGCCTAAATCGCCTACATCGCTTAATTTCCCCTGTGTTGATGTATTTGTTACAGAATATTTGGTTATCGTGTAGAACCACAACTAACTAAAAAACAAATATCTTTGAAATTCACAATTTTTGTGGTTGTCCCAAAAACTCTGGTTGAATTTTGTGAACTGACGCCGAGCAAAATGTCGTGACATTTGATCAAACAACGAAATTCTCCTAACTTTGACTTCTGGCTGTGGCAGAAATCTCAATCATAGTCTCGGTCACAGCCTGCACAGAGTCATCTCATTTACTAGCTTGATTAGTCTCTAGCACAGAAAAGTTTTATGAATGGCGGGAGGAATGGCGGTGTGGGCCTATTACCGCGGGTAAATGGCGGCAATTTGAGGCAGAGAAGGGGTCGACACAGCTTGCTTAAGTGTTCATACCGTCCTCATGTCAAAATAACATGATACAAAGCATGGGCTCTAATTGCAATGTCTGTTCGCCACCACCAGTGATGTTAATTCGAAAGTTAACCAACCAGACCCGTAAACAACATACCATTCCCAACATCATATAGGCTACCGGGCTTTATTCCGGATTTAGTCGTTAACAACTATTCTGTCATTGAGTAGGGGGGATAATTGGACTCAGGTGGCAAACAATTTTGCAAGACTATTCAGGTGGAAATTGGTGAAGAGCGAGATGAGGACGAGTGATCAAAATCAGTCATAGGACTAATAGCTACTAATTAGATTCTCGGTTTCAGTAAATGGGTCGAGCTCACTGTCTATCTTTATTTTTGTTGATTGAGTAGGATATGACTAAATCACTTTTATCAATAAGAAAAATACACAATTCCGCAGATTTCAGCCATGTATAAATCTGTGCAAGTTTTCATATTCAGCACCACGCAGTGATCCTTCGGGTATCGGAGGATTATTTTTACTTACCTAGGGAGTTCTGTTTTCGCGCCAGTGAAACAATTCCATAAATGGAGGGTAGGGAGAATGAAGCGAAGTAAGCGATTTAGGCTATTCCGTGTTTTACAAACGCCGTGCCAAATGGACATTGTGTTAAGAGTTTTATAAAATAATGCGTCGAAAGTGAAAAATTGAAAACAGTTGAAGTGAACAAAGAATCGGATGCAAACCATAAACACTAGGAACGATTTTGGTCCTATAAGCTTGTGCCCCCATCAAGCTTGTGCCCACCCCCTCCACTTAACAGCCTCAAAAACCGAAAATGACCGATGTGCGGCACCACGAATGCATCGAGTCCATTTCGCGACCACCCTCCTTCTCATGTTGTGATAAGGTTAGGGTTAGATTTTAGAATAAGAACATAGAGTTGGGTAAGTTAGGGTCGGATTAAAGGTAGTGTTAGGGAAAAGCTACTAGGGCTACGATAGGTTTCGGGTTAGCGAATCGGTATTGATTAGATGTTTGAGTTAGGGTTAGGGTTGGGTGAGTAGTTGGGCTAGGGTTAGAGTTAGGTTAGAATTAGGGTTAGGGTCGGTCCATGGTTAACACGGCTGGACTAGGCTTTAGGCAGGCGCGGATCCAGGGAGGGGCGCGCTCCTCCCCTGTAATTCCTGCAACTTGCAAAACTCAGCCCATTTGAAGCTTTTGGACAAGTTGAGCCTTTCAGCCCCCCAGTAATTTTTGACGTTTTTCAATCCTGGATCCACCCCCGTAGTGGTATTAAACTAATCACGTGGAATTCCGCAAAGTTACTTCAGACAGTAAGTGTAGAACCGATGTCTTGCTCTTTAAATTTGCTGACCGTGGTCATTTTTAACGAGGTTTAGGTTCAAAAGCGAGCCGTTGGAGACTTTATAATACATTATCATTTAAATAATGGTAATACAACAGCACTTAATATGCAAAGTTCTCAGTGACTTTCTTCCACCGAGTGCTGTCTACTTCTTGTAATCGCATTTTACATGACAAAATGCCGTTATTTGGCTCGTACACGGATGGTAATCAGGATGGTCCGCTTTTGAAATTTAATGTATTACCATCGAAGAAGATCACATGTTATTCCTTATAGACATAATGTTTGTGAAAGAGCAAATAATTCCCCAGAACATCTTGCAGGGCTTTCAAGAAACTTGCAGTTTTGTGCAGCAAAGCTATAAATATAGACAAAACGCCACTTTTAACCAAAAATGGTCAACATGAACAAATCATGTTATCCTTTAAATTGCTGGGTAAGACTGTTTGGGACTTGATATCTTCGACAATAAGTCTCTAAATTTACACAAAACTTCATTTTATAAAAATCAATTTATTTTCTTATACCATCACTTTTGGGGGCCCAATTTTGCTTATCTGCATGAAACTCCCAATTTATTAATAAAGTGCCAGCACATTCCCATACAGCGCTTTTAAAGGGCGCACACCACCAAATAATCGTCCCATTGAAATACACGATAAATAGCTTGAAGAGTTAATTTCAACCCCACGTGACATCTATATTTATGTTTTGAACATTTCTATATCAAAAAAGATGAAACTTTTTAAAAATCAGGTAATTTGTACCGATCGCAAGAGTAGAATTTGAGATACAGGCTTGTAAATAGCGCCTCCACCTTTTTTCACCCGACACGTAAACCCATAGCCGTATCCGAGCACGGATACTTCCGAAGGCCCTAATTTATTGTAGATTTCAAATTTTTATTTCTGATATTCCCAGTATAGAACATTGTCTGCCACTATTCCTTAGATATTACTTGACAATCAACAATATCTACAACACCATGCCACACCAATTTTCTTACAATCGAGGTAGTTTTAACCGGAACTACCCACCATTTTTTACAACAATGCTGATTGTTGAGTGGTGTGCTCCGTCTACCTCTTTGACCTTTTACAACTAATACTTAGCTCATTATTTAAAGGGTGGAATTGTTCCAATCAATCTCTGGGATTGGGACCCCTGATTTACGCCAGTAAGTATATCACTTTTGATGTAAGAGGAATGCCGTATTTTGCTCATTGTCCTCCTGGAATTTCACCTTTCAAATCCGTTCTTTCCCAAATACTCTCCACATTTGTATTTATGGTTAACCATCAATAAAAAAAAAAATTAGCACCAGGCATTGCAGTAGCATTAATCTATTAGCAACAAACTGCATTATAGTTTCCTCACAGTATTGGTGGTCAGTGTAATCAAGGGTCCCGTCTCTTGTAATCAAGGCAGAGACACAATTAGACAAAAAATCAACTTGGCACCTTTAGACCACGGTTTTTCGGACCAACCATTTTTTTGGTCCGATGGGATCCCAGCCTGCCCCAACGATCAAGCCCTGTCTCTCCTGAGGAAAAATACCCAGCTTCCACACTCAGTGCTCAATTAACATGCATGCGTCAGTTTATGATGGGCCCTCCACTCTGTTGTTTTTTTCACTAAATACCCAGCCAAGCAGTCGTCGGTAACAAATAACCGTAACCTGACTGACGATAAGTTTCCAGTCGTACGTTTTAGGGATAGTGTCACAACTTCTAACAATTTGTTATGATCATAATACAAAACTAAATTTGCTCAGATTTTACTCCTTACATGTCACAGCAACCATTACCATAGTCTTGTCACTGTACAGGCATGGCGTGGCCGAGGGGGGCAGGGGGCCTGGCCCCCAATATTCATCGGTTTGAGATGACCGGCCCGCCCCCGTCGGTTCACTTAAAGAATTCATCAGGCAACTTGCAGGCCTATGCTGGCACAAGTATAGGTTTAAAGTTTGATGGTAAGTGTAACCAAGTAAATTGACAAAATCGTGCAATAATTAGACCTCACAAAGACACTTAAAGTAAATAAAACCCCAAATTTTCAGGGGCTTCGCGCCCTCGACCCCCACCGGGACTTCGCCCCCGACCCCACCCCTTTCCGTTCGTTTTGAGATCAACACTGCCCCCCCAATGTGAAATCTTACCTATGCCGACATGTGTACAGGGGCAGATCCAGGATTTCTCATTTAAGGTGGGAACACCAAATTTTTCTTGGCTCGCTGATCTCGCCTGGTCGATCCATATTTTTTCAGTCGGTTCGAAATTCCTGAGGGGGGGAACAAAGTAGCCTACTGCGTCAGCGACCCACGTTTTTGGTGACCTCTGTGACCTTTCGCCCCATTCCAACCGCGACGCGAATGAGACACCTGTGCGTTCGGTGAACCGCTGTATTTTTTCTAAAAGAAAAAAAAAAAAAAAAAAATATATTAGATGTTTTTTCTTCATGACTGTGCAATTTTAAAAAATATTTACCAGTGTGGTTCCCCCCAAAAACAGGACCACAAAACGGATGCATTGTTTTGAATGGAATTGTTTTTATGGTTCATATTACAACAGTTGTTGAATTGATATTCGAGGAAACTACAACATTCCTGCAGAGTCTGGAAGAATCCACTATTCCATGATAAACTGTTAATTTTGTAACAACACCTACATGGGAAGAACAAAACCAGCTCCTTTCAACATCATGCATCATTCCTCTACCAAAAAAGGCGACCATCACAACTACCCCAAACTACAGAGGAATCACCTGTCACCAACTGGCCCCTAAGATCTACAACTCCATGCTGCTCACCAGAATCACTCCTGACATAGATCCAACCATTCTCAGACAGAACCAGAACGGTTTTCGCAAAGGCCGATCAACACTACCTCAGAAGTATATATAAGAGCTGAGAATTTCCAAGAGAAAAGCTCAATTGTGTTTTGTAGATCTTTTCCAAGGCTTTTGACAGTGTAACAAGACGAATGTAATGCTGCATAATCTCGCCAACTACGGTGTCCCAATGAGGCTGTCAAGGCAATTGCCAGCATGTATGATAACCCATATAGCTTTGGTGCACGCATTGATGGGCCCACAAAGGAGTTCCTAACAACTACTGGAATCCTCCAGGAGATACTCTTCTCCCTATCTCTTTTTGTAGTCAGGTTGATTACATCCTCAGCAGAGTCTTGACACCATGGAACGACAAGGGACTCGCCAAACCCAAGCGTTCTACAAGTCACCCAAAGTCAGTATCTCACAGACCTTGACTACTCAGATGCATAAGCGGAATTATGATATGTGGTGCAAAAGATCTACTACATCACTTGAGATGCTGCAGACAAAGTCAGACTACATCTAAATGCCAAAGACTGACTATTGACTGTCAAGGAGGAAGATTATCATCAACCTATCGGCACAACAGATGGTAGCCAACTCAAAGCAGGCAGGACTTCAAGTATCTATGGTCCTATGATTGCGACAGCAAGAAGACTTCCTGTCACGCAAATTACAAGCTTGAATGCCTCAATAAACTACCAAAAGCACCTTTGTGCTTTTTTCTAAGGGCGGGCTAATACGTACCTGACGTAACTCAATACAATTTGCATCCTCTCTGGGGATGCAGAGCCTCCAATTATCCCCTATAATCCCATACACAAAGGGTGTGTTCCCCCTCGTGTTGTGACATATTACCCAACCTGCACCACGCCATCCATCGTTCCTTCTCAGCTGACTCTACCATAAAGGCGGAGTTCGCTCAGGGGGACGGGATGGAGGGAGTCTACGTCAGGTAAAGTATTAGCCCGCCCTTAGTACATACAAGCCACCAAGGGCTTTTGTAGTTACTTGCTGCTTCAACTTACTCTGACGTAGGACTCACTACAAATTGCATACAACGTCTCAGACTAGCGCCGAAGTAAGGACGGAGGTGAGCGAAATCAGGCCCCGAAAAAAAAAGGGGGAACCACCAAAGATAAAACACAAAAGAAAATAAAAACTAATTAAACAGTTTAGGCCAAAGACTTAGGTCAGAAAGTTTGCCTGTAACAGTAAGGGTACTTAACACCAATAAGCTTAAAAACCAAAATGCAGTGAAGCTCCACTGATGAAGCACTGCAATTAGAAAACTTGACCTATCGGACAAGACTAAAATTACAGATTATGTCTCAAGAAGGCACAGTTTGGAATACCAAGACAGTCTGTATACCATAAAACATTAATTGTTTTAACCCGAGCAAAAAGGCCCAAGATTGAAGAAATGTCGAGACGGGAGAGAGCAAAAAGAGATGCTCTTAGTGAGCCTCTACCCACATACTGCGCTGGAATTCGTTACTTCAACCAGCGAACATTAAATACAAAAAGCGGTTCTTGAAGGTCATGATCGGGGTAACGAAAGTTGTATGATATCACAGACAATCTTTTATGGGGCGACTGTCGCCGCAAAAGACCGTGACTGACGCGACTACGACTATCAAAGGCGAATACCGGAAGTCGAAATTTTGGCCACCAAATCAAGCTAAAATTCGCTTAGAGCTCTTTAGGATTAAAATCTACACGGAATTCAGAGTTTCCCAAAAATTCTGTGTTACAAGTTGAAAACACGAAAATACTCTCTATCAGACCAGGAAATAATATACTTTTGCTACGTGCGAAACAACAATCATGCGGTTAAAGAATAACGAGAACAAAGTATTAAACAATTTCATTGATATTAAAAACTTAAGCAAAGAAATAAGACATCTTTTGACAAAATCTGGCAGCGAAAGACGAATGTTTATGTGCACAGGTAAGGTAGTTAACAAGATTTGGCTGATACCTGATTATACAACTCAGGCCACCATTGTCATACAACACGCCGTGAACAAACCGGGGAAGTCGCCACAAGAGAAATCTTGAAATGTTACCCAACACCGGTCTGGATGTCCGCCGAGCTAAAATACCTCGGTACCTTCGCAAAGATAACTTTAATAGTGGCGACAATCGACACGAAACAATCTGGAAAGGTTCAATTAGAAAGGATCCAACGCGCACATGAAACTGAAGAGGCGACGTGGTAATCCTGGGGATTTCCCGGAAACACTACTAGAAAGGATGCCCACCCCCCGCACATGTACCTGAAACAAGCCTCTGCTGTGAACGCATGGGGAGTACGGCAGAAGAACATAATATCCCCGGAAAACATAAATTACAAACCCAGAATTAGTAATAAATTCTGCGATAGAAGTACAGCATAGCGTCTCCTCCAACGGATGCAAACTCGACGAGAATCACAGAAGCGATTTTCGCAATGAATCTCGTAGTACTCAGATATGAGATTTAAATCCTACAAATGAATCATGTAGGCCTATTGTAGTTCTTCGAAGTGGTTAAAACTCTCGGCAACTCAGGCGATAGCTCAAACATAGAGGGATAATGAACGTCGACATAAAAACTAACGACATCGCTTAGGTTATCATTAGGCATTATCAAAGAGATACGAAATACATGTGTTAAGCAAAAAGGAAATGGTATCTTGTGAAGGCAACAGGGGTGTCGAGGAGTATAGGACCACGATGAAAATATAACACCGATGAGGCCAAATAATATTAAATCCAGAGTGCATATCACAAAACTCTGGAGAAAATACTTAAGAAAATAGCGAGTAAATGATAACCATGCAGCTTGAAAAGATATCTAGCAGTTTTGTAACTCATACTAGATCACTTTTTTAATGCTTCTAAGAGAGACATAAAAATAATCGCCGATAGCAAACAATAGTCCCTTCCAGGTGATTCATATAAAGACAACAGACGAACTGTCGCAGCAGAGAAGACGAGAGAAAGTTCTTCATTTCATCTGGTCCGAATGAATTCATTGTCTAGCCTTGTTAAAAATGTGGACAATAGGACCCCGGAGTACTAGTCGTATACAGAACATAGCTCCGCTCAGTGGAGTGATAAAGGGAATGACTGGAGGGGGGGGAGCAATGGCTGAGCTTCAGCAGATTTGTTCCACTACGATCTAGATATCGAGAAAAACTATGTCCGAATCGGAAACTCAAAAGAAGGGGACTAGACGGACGGTAAGATGGAGAAGAAGCCGCAGTTGAATGGGACACGTTCTAGTCTGGCTCCAAGTTGTAAAGGACGACAAATTGTCATAATCATGTTTGAATTATGTACAATCTCAGAACCTCAGTCAAAGATATTGTATGAACTTGAAAATGGGATACAACAAGTGGGTAAAAACAAAGTGTAACCCAATGAGAATACTCTCCGGAAAGGCGCCATTAGACCCTTTCAGGTCGTAAATGTGCACTCAAAGCACCGGGAATATGAGAAGATGAGAATTTGTCCAAAAGGGAGAGCAACTCGTGTGAAAAAAGAACCGAAGAATCAGAGAAGGCCCGGAAGAAAAACACGAGTGTGCGGGGTTGCAATCTTGAAATCAAATAAGTTCCCAAGAAACCCTTTATATGATATGAGATTTAAAACCGATGCCAGGGTATCATTCAGAACTCGGGTCTGAAAGGACCTCCAAAGTTTAAAGATCAAAATAGGTGACCTTAAGGTAGATATTAAGTTTTCAGGGAAAAAAAAAATAGACTTGTAGCGAAGCAACAGTCTCCACTTCTCTAAGAGAACTTTGACTCTGTTAGAAAGTGAATTGGAAATAGGGTCAAGCGAACCGTATGCGTGTGACTGAACTAGAAGGCACGCCACACGGGACACATGCAGTGCTAATAAGCACAAACTCAATATGAGCCAATTAGATATATGATGGCCAATATATTCACACAAGAGTAGAAAGCGGCCATCAATTCTTTTGCTAAAGGACCTGTGGTCGGGAGTGATGGCAACAGATATAAGAAAAATGCCCCTATCTGCCACAAAAAATACTACCTCGTAAGTATTGGAGGGCCTTGGGACCTCTGATAAGAGGGAGGTGCCACTCCTCAACAGAGTGGAAAAGACAAGAGGTCTAAGGTCTGACTCCAAAGTCAACTTGACACAGACAGCCTTAGCCCCGCTGAGAAAGCCCCCAAGAAAAACATATCGGGGAAGGGGGAGTTCTCAAGTTCTACAAATGAGGGTCATTAAATAGTGACCATAAAGCACAATAGCCATTAATAGCATTGGGATTGCGCCGGATAGAGCCGACGAATGGAGCGGTAATTAAACCCAATGAAACCAGGTGTGGTTGAGTAGGAATGACACTCGGAGGTGCGGTCGACACACTAACTGCAGGATCGACGGAACACTTGTTCTCGGAAAACCATTCGGGAGCCAAACCCAACGAAGCGGAACTTGGTTTCTAGGCGGCAAGAACTTCTTCCCGAGGGGGTGCTGCAAAAATGAGCATACGGGGGAAACGGAAATAGCCGAAGTAACGGCGGACCAAAAATTTCATGAGATACCGCAACTGAGGACTCGGAAGTGACGGAAAAAGAACTGCAAGGTTCTTTACACCGGTGCAGACGCTAACACGGCATGGGCATGCCAGATGTCATATAATACGTGTCAGTAATGTTGCTATGGTAGCTTAGGACACTTAGTTCTTTATACAGGCCCAGTTCAATAAACAAGTAATCAATCGTCAATGAGGAATGAGCCATGTCTAACAGTGCGCAAATATGTCGTTTAGGGACATCAAACTGCCCCCCCTTTATCTCATAAACAAGACAGAGAGAGAGAGAGAGAACCAAATAGTTGGAAAAGTCATCTGAAGAAAGATGACAAACGGAAAAGGTCCTTGAGAAGAGAAAGAAACCAGACATTCAAGTTCAGAATCTCAATGAAATTATAAAAATGGCTTGGCGGAGCGAACCTCACAAATTAAACCCGGAATCAAGCCAGAAAACAGAAAGGAGGGATCAAAAAAGGGATCCATGGAATCCAAAAGATACCCCTCCAAATATTCTCCTTGAAAATATTTCTGTAGCACGCAAAGGATTTAACACCTCAGCCAAGGAGAGGAAATAGGAAAGAAGGATAAAAAGATTATCCAACCAATACCTAAACTTAACCCCGTCTTGATTTGGTTAAAATGTCCTAGAACTTAACAAGATAATAACACTACCTCCCTTTTGCTTTGATCGTTAGGTTGGTTATCATTATCCTCTAGGGTCATTTATTTTTTAAAGGATGGTCGAGGACCCAACAGTGACCGTATCTTATCTATCAAATTAAACGGAAACTGAATTAGACTCTATGGGACGAAGAGTCCATACTAACACGAACTACCACGCACAAGTTCCAACGGAACAACCGATGGTAGTAACCCAAAAGACGTGTTTTAGAGACACAGAGGCAGTCATCAACGAACAACTGGGATATGACAACTGCCGATAAGACCCCGATGGTAGCCGAGGTTGACTAAGAACCACTACGGGTTTTGCTTGTAAAACAAGGATAGAGAGCGAGGTCAAACAATTGACTCACAGACTTATAACCCAAGAGAACTGGCTTCTTAGAGGATTCAAGATGAGGTATAAAGGATGACCAGTCATGCTTAAGACATGATAGGACCCACCAAGAAAGGATGGGTACAAAGGCTGACCGCTTGGTGGTTCAGGGATGGCCTTTCGGCGACCACAATAAAATAAGCTAAATCGCATAACGCATTATAGGATAAGCCGGATTTCAAGCTATGAATTGATAAATACCACGCCAGATGGTCTTGACCATTGAAACAAAGGAAATCACCCTGGGCTGGCGAAAAGTAACGACTAGATGTGGGCCCGGTCGAAACACTGATTTACCGAACGGATCCCCGAAGTCCAGAGGAATCGAAAACAATTAGCGCCGATACCTATTGAAGCACTTACTGGGGCTAATAGGTGGCGAAAAACAATTTTCCGAGATGAATAAGCATTAAGCGTTAACAGCCGAGTGATGACGGCTGTCGAAAAACTTCACGAGGGATTCCTCAAAACATCGGAAGAAGAAAGAAACGGTTTAAAGAAGGATAAAAGAACCACCCCCCCCCCCCCCCCCCCCCCCCCCCCCCCCATCCCGGTTATTCTGCAACAAAGAAATTACATGGGCGCTGAGCAGTTACAAAGCTCGTGGGCCATCGGACGATACACTCAACTGCTGATCGAGCGAAGTACCTGAGCAATCGGAAATTTCGGGCCGAATCTATTGTGGCAATAAAATTGCTAACAGGTGGCACAACACTCTCCCGCAACGAACGACTGAACGCCAAGGAGGGTGGAACAACCGAATAACGGTGGCCGAAAAACTCCCGAGTCGCCCTGAAAAGGACTCGGAAGAAAACGGCAATAGAAGTGATGGAACTGGAACGACCAGGACCAATCCACTCGGACACAAACCCGAGAAATTCCGTCAGAAAATGGCGTCGGAAGAGCCGAAGCTCAGCAGCGACGGACTCTCTCTTAGGAAAGGAATTACCGAATTATCGCCAATCGGAAAATCGGCCACAGACTTAGAGTCTAGGGGCTCCGTATTTACCTCATTCCCAAAAAACTAGGCTATGCGAGAGGGTTGGGGTAAAACGGATTCAAGCATGGAACCTACCTAATAGGATAATCCATACAATGCAATATCCATTCCAACATGTCCAAGGCCAGCAGGCTAGTCTATGTTCTTTCATTGGCCGATAAGAAATCTACAAGTTTTAACGCATTATACTCATACAGGGAATGTAGATATTTGGTGTTTAGAAATTGAAGTTTTAAACAGTAGGCTTAGTTCTTAGTATTTGAATTGGATTCATTTCCTCTCGATAAGTGGTGAATACTCCAGTGAATGTACATTTAAAACAATGCACGCAGTTCTTCGTACTTTGTGTGGACGTGTAACCATTGCGTATATTCATACCAGTACAAACAAAAGGCCGTCATGGATGAAAGTTACGTTTACTGTGTACAAATTCATATTGCATCTCTTTTTGACCGCCCATTAGTTTGACCTTTAAAGTTAAGTGCTATGCCATAGTTTAAGTGCCATTTGGGCAAGAGAATTTTCAATTGAAAATGTTGAGCTGGCTAATGAAATGTTGATATAAATATATTTATTATTTGATTGTTAAATGTCAGACTTACATAAAAATTGTATCAAACAAGGATGTAAACAGCCAAGGGGTGAATGCTGAAAGGGATGATGGTAACCATTCCGAGCTGATCCAAAAGAACCCCTCAAATATTCTCCTTGAAAATATTCTGTATCACGAAAGGATTGAAACACCTCAGCCACGGCAGAGGAAATAGGAATTTAAAGAATAAAATATATCCAAACCATATCCTTAACTGGAAACCCTGTCTTGATTAGGTTAAAAATGTCCCTAGATCTAACAAGAATAATAACACTACCTCCCTTTTGCTTTGATCGGTAGGTTGGTAGTAAATATCCTCTAGGGTCATTTTAAAGATGGTCGAGACCCAACAGTGACAAGTATATTAGCCAATCAAATGAAACGGGAACTGAATTAGAGTCTCTATGGGACGAAGTCCAATACTAACAAAGACTATTGCCACGCACACAGTTCCAACGGAACCGATGGTAGTAACCCAAAAGATGTGTTAGAGCCCAAGGGCGTCAAAGAACAATGTAATATGACAAAAATGCCGATAAGAAAACCTGAGGGTAGCCGAGTGACTCTAAGGCCCACCAACTTACGGGTTTTTATTTTAAACAAAAGTTAGAGATCGAGGCCAAACGATTGACTCACAGACTTATAACCAGAATCTGGCTTCAGAGGATTCAAGACTGTGGTAAAAGGATGACCAGTCATGTCTAAGACATGAATAGACCACCAAAGAAAGGAGGGTACAAAGGATGACCCGCTTGGTTGGCATTGGATGGCCTTGGAGCACCACCATATGAAATAGCAAAATCGCATTATAGGCCTAAGCCGGATTAAAGCGATGAATTGATAAATTACCACGCCAGATGTCTTGACCATTTAAAAACAAATAAATCACTGGGGCGTGGCTGACAAGTAACGCCTCTATGGGGGCCCGGTCGAAACACTGATTTACCGAACGACCGAAGCTCGAGGAATCGAAACCACTTAGCGCCGAAACCATGGAAGCAATACTGGAAAAAGCTAATAGGTGGCGAAACACTTTTTCGAGATGAAAAGCATTAAGCGTTAACAGCCGAAGAGACGGCTGCCGAAACCTTTCACGAGGATTTGGCTCAAAAACCTCGGGAAGAACCGGTTTACCGAAGGATAACGACACCAGGTTATTCGCAACAAAGAATTACCTGGGCGCTGAGCCGTTACAAAGCTCGTGGGCTCGGACGATACACTCAACTGCTGACGACCGAAGTACCTGAGCACTTGGAAATCTTCGGGCCGAACCTATTGTGGCAATAAAAGTGCTAACAGGTGGGCACAACACTTCCCGAAACGGAAACGGACTGGAACGCAAGGGAGGAGTGGAAACAAAACGAATAACGGTGGCCGAAAAAACTCCCGAGTCGCCACTGAAAATGCCTCGGAAGAAACGGAATAGAAGTGATGGAAACTGGTACAAACCAGGACCAATCGAACGGACACAAACCCCGAGAAATTCCGACAGAAAAATGGCGTCGAGAAGAGCCGAAGCTAAGCGACGACGGCTCTTTAGAAGAGATTACCGAATTATCGCCACATCGGAAACTCGGCCCCAGACTTAAGAGTCTCGGGGCTCCATTTATTTACCTCATTCCCAACAAGTAGCTATGCCGAGAGGGTTTTGGGGTAAAACGGATTCAAGACTGTGCACCCTAACCTAAATAGATAATCCATACATGCATATATTCCATTCCACATCCAAGGCCAGCCAGGCTAGTCTATATTCCATTTCAATTGGCCATAACGAAATCTCAAAGTTTAAATCCATTATAACTCCTACAGACTGTAGATGTTGTTTGTGTACGAAACTTTGAAGTTTTAACGCGTGGCCTTAGTTTTTATATTTTGAATTGGAATTCATTTTCCCGCTCGATAAGTGTTGATACTCCCGTGAATGTACATTTAAACAATGCACGCAGTTCTCGTACTTGTGCATGTACGTGTAACCACTGCGTCTCTTCATAACAGACAAACAAAAGCCGTCATTGGATGAAAGTTATTGTTTACTGTGTACAAATGCATATTTGCATCTTCTTTTTTTGACCGAAGTTTGACCTTTAAAAGTTAAGTGCTCTGCATAGTTTTTAAGTGCCATTTGGCAAGAGAATTTTCAATTGAAAATGTTGAGCTGGTTAATGAAATGTTTATATAATACTATTTTTATTTTATATTGGGGTAATTGTCGAAACTATACATAAAAATGTATAAAACAAAGACTGTTACAACAGCCAATGTGTGTGCATGCTTGAAAGGGATTAAATGTTACTTCCTGCGCTGATTGCGAACATTAAGCCCAGCTACTGATGCTGGCCAAGCTGTAGTGCACGCATCAAAATTCCCTGACGTCATGGCGCTGTCGATCAATACAATATTCAGGGGGCCACCCGAGAATTGTTTACAAGAAAAGCATCAAATATTGACTTAGTTTGGGACAATAAATAGCCATCACAGATGTAATTTAATAGAAATAAAGGGTTCGCGGTATCGTTTATGGACGAATAATGTGTGTCCTCGGCAGAAAAACGTATAAATAATGGGTTCGCGGCGCCGCACCCATTATTTACGTTTTTTTTTTTTTTCTGCCTCGGACACATTATTCGTCCATAAACGATACCGCATCACCCTTTATTTTCTGAAATATTTCCCTGAACTAACTAAATATAACTGTCCTTACACTTGTGTAAAACAAACAATTACAAAGGGAAGAAGATGAAAGAAGCCGGAAGGGAATCACGGGAGACGAATATGGCGGTCCCGGGAAACGCAACGGTGTCAAATTTACACCGGACGTCGGGCAAAAAGTCCCAAATAACAATGGCTCCTCCCGAACCCTACCATACACCAAAACGGGAAACAAGGGTGAGGGAGTATAAAGGGAGCTGCAAGTCTATATAGTTGCAAAAGAACACTATAGAGACCTGAGAAATACCCCGATTTAGATCAAAACCTTAAGAGTACAGAAAAATACACCTTTATGGTAAGAGTCCAAATATAGAAGAAGAACTATGGATGGCGTGGTGCATGTTGGGGAATATTCCACCACGGGGGGAAACCACACCCTTTTGGGTATGGGGTATTATGTTAGGGTATATTTGGAGTTTCTGACATCCCCAAGAGGATCAATTTGTATTGAGTCCTACGTCAGAGTAGTATTAAGCCCGAGTAACTATACGGTCACTTAGGCAATCTGGTATCTCCAATTCAACCAAGCTGAAATTCTTTACAGCCTGTGTAGAGAGTATCGCGTTATATGGATGAAGACCTGGACCATGAAGAAAGAGCCCCAGATAGACTGGATGGGCAACTACCCAGCTTCTTATAGGCGAGTACAAATCATTTTCTGGCGTGACAGCACAAGACCAAAGCACCGATATATGGAGATATCCTACAATTTCATCTTCTGTTGCCCAAC